>JBAMCR010000132.1:0-52932 GCA_037075045.1 Mulgravea parasiatica
TTTGAATTTACAACTTGTTAAGCTGCCACTAAAGGTAGCAGAATACCTGTTAATAATAAATAAATAAAACTTTTTACCAAAAAAAAAAAAAAAAAAAAAAAAAAAAAAAAAAATTATTTTTTGTCAGTGTATCTGCATACATACATACATGCTCAAACACACTTGATGGCCAAACTAAGGACCAATTGATTAAGCTATGCAGTTATCACCAAGCTGCCTGGCGAGCTTCCTAGTGAATGCCTTTCGATGTGTACGAGTATTTGAACAAAGCAAATAAAGGAAAAAATATAGTACACACATATAGTTGTATATATGTTATATGACATATGGTAGCCGAAGCCAAAGCAATTTACATTATCACGAGAGGGGTGTAGTGGGAAGGGATAGCGGTGCAGTGAATAGTTGCTAGTCAATTGCGTCCTGTGGCAATGTTAAGCATCCTTCAACGGCTGCACAATGCAATATTCATATTTACAAGAAAACTTTGTAAATTATTATTATATAGTTAATAAAATTGTATGATTGATCTAATTAATTCAGACGAAAATCATGATTGAGAACTGTTTCGTACTGTAATACTGTTATACTGCAATACTGTTATACACAAACAATGGAATTGATAGAAACTGTTATATGTTAGGCGAAACTACGATATGTTATACGAACTATTACACTTTCGTATGTGATTTATCATTCACTATACCTATGTATGTATGTGTATGTGTATTCGACAAATAGTTAGTAGTACATACATATATATATAATTTGCTGGAAATTTTCCCACATTTAATAGGCAAAGTTTGGAAAATATTGTAATTACCTGGAGGGAAAATATTGATATGATATGATGATATGTACCATAAATGCAGCAGAATAATCAAATTATGGTATACAATACATACATATGTACATACGTGTATACATACGTTCATACATACTACTAAATACTCTAAATAGCGGCTCTGGGGATACAATTTGCTAGTCAATAATAATTAAATGGAAAATGAAATTTTTAGCAATTCGATTACCATTTACCATACTGTTAGCCGCAAAAGCAATGCAGCCAAGACGCTGTCCGGATCTTAGGCATGAGGCGGGGATAAATATGATTTGTGGCCAACAATGAAGGCAAAGTCATAACCTTAATTAACAATTAAAGTAAGCCCAAAACGAAGACTGAATAGTACGGGCAGAGAGCAGCCTAGCGAAGCCAAAGTCAAATAAGCACACAAAACTTGTCGGCCATCACTGGACTTGGCCAAAAGACAGCAACAACAAAAGCAACGAAAGCAACACAAACATCAACGACAACAACGCGTAAGTTGAAGTGTCTTGCAAGCAGACTGAAAACGAAGCTGTCAAATGTTGTTGACAACATGGCCAAGACAGAATGGAGCAGCAGCTGTGGTAATAAACTACTCTGTCTACCAATTCATTCGCCTGTAATACCCTAACCGTGGCTATGCTCATTTTGACACAGATCTTGGCAATGCATTGTGTATGTACACACACAGTGTATATTGTTGTTGAGAGCAAATTATTTTGTTAACTGTGCGTTAGTTGAGTCTAAGTGGCAATAGGCCTAATTTTACAGGGTATTTCACTTTTAACTTAACCAACATTATAACAGTTACTTCTTTGTAAAGTTTTGATTTCATTTAATAAAGTTTTTAGAGAAAGTTTTTCAACTATGGAAAATAGTTTCAAATGAAATGTTGTATTTCCTTTATGGTTGTATTTTGGTTTGATTATTTTTGTTGCTGTTGCTGTTGTTGTTGTTTTTTGTATTCAACTGCACAAACATGACAGGACATGCTCATTCGCAAAGGCAGTAAATTGCATTTAAAATGCCATAAATTAAAAGACAACAACGGCGCTGCCTTCAATGGGTTTCCACCCGGCTTCGCCCCAACCCTCCCCTGCCATTCTGGCTATTAAAATGCATTAAAAAATTGTTTTTAATGCCACTGACATAAACAAAAGGAATACTGTACTCTCACAAATATTCATGCACGCACACGCACACACACACACACACGCACGCACACAAGTCGCTGTAAGAGACACATGTATAGAGTATTATTATATATGTATATGTACGTATTATACAATATAATATTAAGTGCATTGGCAAATTTATGTGTGTTAATATGTTTATATGCATTTTATAAGCTATAAACAAAAAAAAAAAAAACAAATGGATAATGGCACGCGCTTAGGCTCTCTCGCCCTCGCATTTACATCCTCCCTCGCCCTCTCTCTCTCAAGTCGCTCGCTCTCTTCCTCTTTAATACTCTTTCTACATTTTCCACTACACATTAATCCAATTTGTGATAGTTAAATTAATTTAAGCCACAGGCAAAACTCAAAGCGGCAACTTTTCATTTTAACCGCACAAGCAAAAGTTGATGAGGCCACATGAACCGTAAATACAGTTACTCGTTACTTGTGTGGATAACTGTAAATTGTAGCTTATCACTCGTTACTTCAATCTCGTTACTTGGTAATTGTAACTCATCACAAGTTACTTGCAGCTTGTGAATCATAACATACAATACGTCACTCGTCACTTGTAGCTGATCACTCGTTAGTTGCAGCTGATCACTCGTTGCTTGCAACTCGTCACTCGCTATCTTTGCAATGACTCTTTCAGCTAAATAACTGGGGCCCATTGTTCTGTGACATTGAATACCTGCCATCAGGTTTCATCCGTGAATTGATAAAGAAGAGCCAAGAGACGAGATGCCAGCAGAATATTGGCGATTTAAATGCATAATGATTGATAAGTATACTATACTAAATTCTATATAGTGTATATTATTCTATATAGGAATATTATTTTATACTTTGTTGTATACTTTGCTGGATCTTACAGAATCTCTTACATGAATCTCATACTATATATTAAAGTTTTCTTTGCATTTCACAACAAGCCAAACATTTTCTTTCACATAAAATAAATAAATTAATAAATTAAAAAACAAATGTTGTGGTGCTGGTTTGATTAGTCCTTATAATTATTTTTTATACAGCTATAGTATTATTATTTATAATATTTTTTTTAAATTTTTTTATTAATAATAAAGTGAAAATTTTAACAATCTTTGTTTGCGATTATGTTATCATTTCATTTAAAACATATAATATACAAATGTATATACGATTATATTAAAAATTTTTTTCGTATTTAAGTCTTTTAAGTTTTTTGAGATGAGCTATAAATGAAAAAATTGCATTTTAATTGAAAATTGAATATTGCATAATAAATGTTAAACAAAAATGTTTACAAGCCAAGCCAGCAATTTCCGCTATGTTTGCAATGCAATTTTGATGACATACAAAATATTTAATGGGATTTTTTAAATGTTGTTGTAGCTGTTGTTGTTGTTACTTTTGTTGCTATTGTTGTTGTTGTTGTTGCTTTTGTTGTTGTTGTTGTTGTTGGGTAGTAAATCAATGACCGAAATTGGCGCGCTTGAGTGGAGCGCAAAATAAACAAGGCGCAAATTAATAAATATTTAAATGTTGCCGTACCTTTGTGTTTAAGTGCGTGCGCGTGTGCGTGTGCGTGTGTGCGTGCTCTCACAAGCAAGTCGATACACACTCACACACACGCACACACACAGAGCCAGTCGCTGAGGTGCAGGGCGCTTAGATGTATTTATATTATTAAATATACTTATTATGTATATACCCTCAAAAATAAATTGACGAATGGCTAAGCTTATAATATCAACTACTATAACTAAGAATATCTTGCAACTTTTAAAAAAATAAAATTAAATTTTCTTAAAGAATCCAATTGTGCATAGCAGATAAACTAAGATGTTTTGCATACGTTACAATTTTCATAGGGAATTCACCATATCCTTAATTGAAAGTGTAAAAGCAGAGTTTGATGGGTGGGCAGAAGCAGCGTTGTGAGAAATGCCTTTCAATAAACAATAAAGAATGAAAAATCAAATAAAACTGGCAACGACAACATGAGCGACACCAGGAAATCACTTGCGACTTGCCACTTGCAACAGCAGCAACAGCAGCAGCAGCAGCAGCAGCAGTAGTTGGCAAAAATATGCAGCAATGATCAGAAAAGCAAACATGTCAAAGGATTGACAATCAATCAATGCACACGCACACACACAAAGAACAAGAGAGAGAGCGAGATAAAGAGAGAAATGGAGAGAGATAGAGAGAGAGATAGAGAGAGAGAAAGAGAGGGAAGAAGACAAATGTGAGAAATCGCAAAATGTTGTGAATTGTCATGAATTAATTGACAATCGAATGCTGCAGGTTGCACGTTAACCTTGCCTACAAACAATTGCATCATTTAACATTTTCACTGACTTTTGATAAATTTTAAATAAATAAATATTAACCTTTTCCCAAAATGAGTGTATGTATGTATGTATGTATGTGTGTGTATATTATATACTCATCTAATACTCTTGTTTATAGAGTTAGGAAGACTTTAAGCTATTTTCAATGAAATGACTTGGACTTTTAGAGAATTTGGCTAAGAAAAGTTCAAGCTAATTAAATTATAAAAGTATAAATAATGTACAATAATTAAATCAACTATATATTGTATTTGAATAATAATATTTAATCAGAATTATTTGCATGACAATGCTAAAAATGATTATAAATTTGTTTTATTTTTGTTGGTTGTTTTCGTGTTTGTTTTACATTTTATGGTACATAAAAACAATTTCATAAACACTTGATAGATCGATATTGAATCCTTTTCAAGCTACAGGATCCCAGGACTTATAACAATTTAATTAATTTTGGCTCATCCATTGTGCATGGCAACTCGTTTATGCAGTTTTTGCCACAAGTACATACAGAGATATATTAAATTAGAGAAACAACTGGGATACACTATAGGAATACAATGCATAGTATTGTATGATGTATAATATACAGACAGACAGACAGACAGACAAACAGATAGACAGGATACACTCAAGTGACATACATACATACATACTATTGTATGGGGCAGGGCAGCTGCCTTGCAATGTAATTAATATGTACGAGTGGCTTAGATTGCCCTTCACTGCACAGCTGGAACTGGAGCTGGCGCTGGAGCTGGAGCTGGTGCTGGAGCTAGTGCTGGAGCTGCACGTTGGCTGGCTTCCAATTTAAGGGGCAGACTGGCAAACACATACAATGTACATACATATGAAACGTTGCTCATATGACAGTATGCAAAAGCTGAAAAAGAGAAGCCACAAACCAAAACGGGGTGGGGGATAGGGGCTTGGGGATGGTTCGATCGTATCCGAGGACATTGCAGCCGAATTGCATTTAAATAATGAAAATGCCTAACAAAAGCATTGTAAATAAAGTGAAATAACAAGATTAGGTAAAGGAAAGGGAATAAATACACTTAATATGAGGATAAGACAGGTGAAGGGTGTAGAGAGTGATTAAGTGGTTAAAACTGACCGGATGGAAACTCCAACTGGCTGCATGGAAGAAACTTGCTGAAAATCAACAAACATGTAAATAGACATTTCACATTCGACGCTTCGTTGCAGCTTGCCCCTCTTTTCCCTCTTTACACTGTGCCACCAGACTTGGCCCCTAAGTCAGCTCTACCCTTAGCCCCGTCTTCGTCTACACAAACATTAACCCTCCCCTTCGCGTAGTCATTGTTTGTCATTGCGGTCAACATAGTTTCATAGTGTCATTGACTTTGGCATTAAGATTTGTTGGCCTTTTTTCAAGCGATTCAGTCAACATGTGAATACACTTAGTTTATTCACGAATAACTGATTAAGTCATTGTACGTTTATCATTTAAAAGAGCATATCGTATCGACTCTTTGCCACATGACCAAATGTAGCAACCTCAGCAAATTAAATTTAACAATTCTTAAAGAAAAACATCTGACATAGTTTTAAGCGATTTCTAATTTTAATAAATGTTTAATCTCTTTTTAACTAGTTCGAAAGAATATAAAAATCATCTCATGTCAAGGAACTTTTTTTTAGTTAAATTTATTGTAAATAATAAAACTGAATACATTTTTTATAAAAAATATTTTTTAATCAACACGAAAAATAAACAAAACATCGAAATAAACATAAATACATATAGTTTTTAATAAATATAGTGTTATATATGGTACATATGTAAAATCGAAATACAATATATTATATTATCGGAGATGAGCAATACTTAAAAAATGAACTTGCAATCCTTAACAAATATTATTTTATACATATTAAATTTTTATATAAATACATACAATTATTTGAACGCATCGTTTGATTTAAAAAAAAAGAGAAAAAATGTAAAACACATTTACAGCTTGTGCACAAGAAAGGTTAGATTTACGCCAAGGTTGAAATCAGTCAATCAGTAACGCTCAAGTCAATCATTCAGTCAATCAAGCCAAGCAGAATGTAAGTCAAACAATGCCAGTTACGAAAATAAAAAAAAAATATTCCTATTTTATTTGATTAAACATGGTGTAAACAAACATACTATTCATACATATACATATTGTATTGTACATGCATATATATATATATGTGTATATGTGTATACAACATACATATACAGATGCCAACGCGTGCGTGTACTTTCGTTGTTGTTTCGTTGTTTGTTTTTTGGTTTGTGCCTTATTGCAATGAAGGGAGAAAATGCCTTTTAACCGCACGCGCTGGCAGAGCAGGCATGGCCACGCCCACGCCCACGCTCATTCCCGATGCGTCAAATGTGAAACAAATTTGCTACAAACAAAAACACATACACATGCACACACACAAACACACACAAACACACACATACATAATGGTATAAAGCCAGTTATGGAGTAACAAATGTGATTGATGCTCAAAGCGCTCTCAAACATAACTCCCTACAGACGAAGTCATGTGTATGTACATACATATACCATATACCCCACTTGTTATGCAAGAATCGCATTATGCAAAAGAGTATACACCCACACAGATACACACACACACACACACACACACACACAAATGCATACTAATGGAATTCTGTTACATTTTGATAAGCAGAGTTTCGTTTTTGGCCATTTTTGGTTCTTGTTGGCTCAATAAGCGCCTTAAGAGCGCACAGAATATCAGATACTTTTGGAAGTAAATGTGCGTATTCTGTTGTGTGTGTTTCTATGTGTGTGTGTGTGTTGTGTGTTTGTGCATTGTTGCATATCAACTGATAGCAAACAGTCGCCAGCTCTCAGTGCTCAACCTCAAAGCTCAAAGCCCACAACGTAGTTAGAGCTCTCAGTCATTCCTCCGTCCCCAGTCCCCAGTCCCCAGTCCTCTGTCCACAGTCCTCAGTCCCCAGTTAGTCGTCAGCTGTCAAATGTCAATTGTCAGTTGTCAGTTGTCACTTGGCTGTCTTGTGCGGCCAGCTAATGCGCATTTGCACTGATGCGTATTTGAATGATGCAACTAGCAACTGGCAACGAGCAACGGGCAGATGTCAAGCGCCAACTGCCTGATATTCGCCTACTAATTGCTGTAAAATGACGCCAACAGCATCCGAGCGTGGGTGAAAGTTCATCTAGATACGAGTTAAAGCCTTCAACTGAAGCAAGATCTTTCAATATCCAAACATCAATTACAAATCAACATCCAAATTTTCAATTATTGTACATTAAAAATAAATATGAAATTAATTTAAAAATTAATTTACACAATATTTTATAACAAAAACAAAACAAAAATTCATTTTAAGCTCAAGATAAATGATAAATATAATAATATTAAAATTGAGTCATAGATCGGATAAGTATTTTATCAAAATAAATGTAAATGTTTTTTCATTAAAAATTATATACATCTATATAACAAATTAATGTTTTTAAATGATATTTAAATTTCTTTAAATAAACAATATAACTATTTAACGGCCAGACAACAATTTGTTGTTAATGATGTCATTACAAATATAAATATTGTACCATAATTTATATAAATTTATTGTGACACTTAAGGCAGCTAGATACGTTAACAAACATGTATATACCATACATACATATATACATTATATTATATTATACGAAACGTATGTACATATTTACTATATCAAGATCATGGGGGGAAACAACACAGTCTGAAAATCAAATTATGCCTTTTTACCAAATCGATAGAGAAAACCACAACGCAATGCGTTGCCCAGCCTCGAAATTGTCTCTCCCAGTAGCCGCACCCCGAATCTCCCCGTATGTCCTTTTTTTTTGTGCCCACAAAGCGATATTTTTGTACTGCAATAAATTTAGAAATTTCGTGCAATTTTCACAGCGAAAGCGGCTAAAATGTATGTATGCCATTGGAAAGAGAGTCGTTCGAGTGTCAGACTGCCGCACTCATA
The DNA here is from genome assembly GCA_037075045.1 of Mulgravea parasiatica. Taxonomy (NCBI): domain Eukaryota; kingdom Metazoa; phylum Arthropoda; class Insecta; order Diptera; family Drosophilidae; genus Mulgravea; species Mulgravea parasiatica. The sequence goes on from JBAMCR010000132.1 coordinate 8,359, forward strand.
AATACAATGACCAATAACATAATTTTGTTGGGCCGTATGTTATTGTCCTCTCCGTGTGTGTGTGTGTGTGTGTGTATTGCCAAATGACCTCGTTACCGTACAGCACACATACACAGGTATGTATGTGCATACATACCCACAAACATACAGGAATCTGGGCGCACAAATAGCGACATGCGACAAAGGCGTCTGCAAAACGTGCAACATATGTTGCTGGCATAAACTTGGTGCAACCGTGTATGTGTTGCAAGAACTGCAATGTGCCAAGGATGTGGGCCAGGATAGACGCAAGCTATAGGCACAGTTGTACAATGGGAGAATCGAAGATTTTACTCTCAAAAATATTTTAAAAATTCCAATTAAATTAAACAATGTAAAAATAATTTCACAAAAATAATATTTAAGAGTATATTTAAAAAATATAATAAATATTATTAAATTATTATGTTTAATTAAAAGTAACTATTTGCACCACAGTGCACGGTTATTATGGGAATATGCATTTACCTAACCCCCCCCCCCCCACACTGCACAGGACATTGGAGAAGATCCTCGCAGTGCGGCAGTATAATTAATGGGCATATTGTGGCATGTGGTAGTAGCAGAGGGCCAATAGCAAAGCCGTCTCCGATTCATTGCGATTTGGGAATATTAAATATTACGATACAGGAAGAGCTGGCCAGGCTCAAAACTTCCCAGTTTCGGATGGCTATGAATATGTGATGTGGCGAAATATATATATACATACATATACAATATTATACACAGACATAGAGAAACATTTTATCGTTTCGTTTTACATAAATACATTCATATTTATATTTATGTTTATGTGCGTTTGTATATGAGTTTATCGGTTAAACTGATCAGATGCTAGCAAACCGCAATACAATTGCAATTTTGAAATATATGATTTATGTCTCTGCCTTTGCATTTCTCTCTCTCACTCTCTGTCTCCGTCTCTCTCACTGCCTTTTCTTTTTGATCGGAATGCAATTTTAGTTGTAAATGTTTTGGGCATAAAACTTGAGACTTGCGATAATAGTATGACGAGTCTATTATTGAAAATTTAAATTTTCGTGCTATTAATAAATTAAATTAACAAATATTAACAACAATAAATGAAAACTTGGATAATTATTGTTGTTGTACTTATAGTATATACCGTATAGTGCTTTCCTATTTTGTTTCTCAGTTGCGAGAATAACACGTAAATTGAAGTGACAGCACTTTGACCGCATTGTCCGTCAACCCATCAACGCCACGGGCTCTATTGCGGTTGTTTGAGCACGCACACATACGCAAAGAAAGAGATAGCGGAAGATATATATATATATATATATATAGAGAGAGAGAGAGAGATAACTTGCCTTGTGGTTTGCTGCTTGTGTTTCCTGTTGCTCTTATCAAATTCGTTAATTTGACCATTTTGCATTGCATACCTCCTGGCTGTGTAACTTTGCCGTTATGGCGTCATGTGGCATGCCCCAATTTGGCAAAACAGGCGCCCCATCGGGGCATTACGGCATCAGGAGATAGATGGCCAAAAGTTGCCCCAAAAAGTAGGCGGCAATATCTTTTGGTAACGTCAGCGGCCAATTGAATAACGTGAATCAGTTTCGAATAATATGAAACCACGTTACTGTTGTGGGGGGATGTGGGTGTGGAAGAAAGGTTAAGGGGTCAGGTTAGGGTGCGTTCACCTGTCGCGTATAAACACACACACACACACACAGAATAATTATGTTAGTTTATATTTTTGTCATTTTTTTATTGCTTTGCATGTTGAGGTTGTACATTTTAATGGAAAGCACGTTTATACTTAACAACAACAACAACAACAGAAAAAACAACAACAATAACATCATCCCCATCATCATCAACATTATCAATGTCAAAAACAACAAGAACAACAACAACATTGTCAGTGTCAGCTCAAGCATTCGCGTGACAATACCCTAACCGAAAGCAGCGCTCGCCTAAGTATCGCTGCCCTCGGCACAAGCTGCCCCCGGAGTGGGGTGGGTGCATGTCGCCAAATATGTTGACAGATGTCAAACACAAAAAAGTAAAGTTTTTATTTTGCCTCTCATAGCCTGGGCATATGGCTGTTAAGGATAAGAAACAATTACAGCTGCGGCTAAAATAATAGAAGTGCGGACACTTCAGTTTGAAAATTAAAAAAAAAGTCTATTTAACAAATTTTCTAAAATACTATTATTAAAAACATTTCTTTTAATATAATAAATAAATAATCAAAAATAAAAACTTTAAATTTCAAATAGATGAACTTTTTAATTTTAATATTATTATGTTTCGAATTATCATGAAAAATATGCATACACCTACTAGAACGTAAAAATCATCTTAAGTTTTTTTTAATATTTTTCTCAAAAGAAAAAAACGTTATTTAAATATTTGTTTCCTATAAACTATCATTATAGTCAGCATATTAAAAAATTCTTTCTTTTTATGTACTATAATATATTTAACATATTTTAAATAGTTTTTTTTGGAATTTTCTCAAATTGTTTAAATTATTATATAGCTGATATCCCAACTAATTTACGTGGGCAAATAAAATAAGCAAATCTGAAGATGAAGAGATTCGCATAAAAAGCGAATGACGTCATTTTATGTGCTTTTATGATTTGTCTGTCGAATGTTTGTAATAAAAATTAATATTTGGCTACAACTGTTATTGATTTTTTTTCATATGCAAATACGTTTAAATGAAAAATGTATTTAATTAAAATGAAGTTGCATCGCTATAAATAAATAAAATCATGTATGTAAAATACTAAAAATCTGTTTTTTTTCAAAGGGTTTTTCGTAAAAAAATATATTTAATATACAATTTTTTTTATTGATTGTTGACTGTTTTGTGCAATTATTGTCTCTTTATAATAATTTTTTTTTTGTAAGTTGGTTTTGTTTGTTTGTTGTTGTTAATATTCATGGCCACAAAATTCATTAGCCAGACCAGAAATATGGCTAATTGGTGTCACCCAACAAATGATGGCAACAATGAAATTAAATGTGCCCAACTCGGTGTCCGTTTCTATTTGGGAAGTGCGGAAAGTGCATTTAATTGCAATTGTAATGATTTATAATTTATGAAATTGGGCAACAGCGCAGTAAATGAAATTAAATAAATGACTGCTTACCGCAGTTAAGTTTCATTAAAATACTGCCAAAGCCATGCCACCGCGTCCCCCCACTTTCCACTTCCCAATATTCCATCCAAATAGAATGTGTGCAAAAAAAAAAAAAAACACAGAAACAAAAACAACAAAAAAATTGTGATAATTGGTTTTAACATTTTCATGCCATACGCAGCCCGCTAAGCGGCCAGTCAATTAGCCACTCACCATTTCACTTATTCAAACATTCAAACGTTCAAACACCACGAATACCCCGCATGTCCCGCATACTCCGCATACTCCGCGCACCCAAGAATTCAAATACTCGAACCACTGTGGCAGCTAACGTGCTTCATTTATGCATTGAGCGACCCCGTGGCGCCAAATGTGGAAACTCGAAAAATGCATCACAAATGCATATGTTGGTATGGTATGTACGAGTATGTTAGATTCGGGCAGGAGGGGCAGGGGGTCTTCCCACGTTGATTTCCATGCACATCGGAACCCGATTCCCGACTGTGAGCATAGATTGATGTGTATGGTATGTGTTTTGTTGCTGTATGTGTTATGGGTATGCAAGTGGATATACAAATGCACCAAGCAGTGTGCCAGTTGTTGCCTCAGAGTCCCGAAAAACTCATAAAAGTTTGCAATTGTTTAAACGTGCCACACGGGCCGCATCATAAAGCAGCTAAACTTTGCCTAGCGGCACACCACACGCCGTGGTGCATGTCGTTGCGGTAGTTGGGGGGCCGGGAGAGTATCTTGAATGTGTTTTGAATTTGTTTGTTCAGTTAGGCTTTAAAAATGCCACACACGGACACACACACAGACACTTTAACTGGCCTCAACTCGAGCTGCATTTGTGGCATGAAGAGAAACATTTAGTTTTTTGTTGCCTATTTTTATGTGTGGAGCACTCAAGAGCGCATTTCGTATGTATGCATGTATTGTGTACTAAACCCATGTATGTACATACGTGCACAATCCCATTGCCTACTTTTTGGGGCCAAATGTCGGCCATTTTAACTCTCGGCTTAATAACTTTGCATTTGCAGCTAGGAAATAAATGCAACAGTAGCACACATGACCACAGAATTGTTGCCACACAACGAGCGAAACCAGGCGCTAAAATATGACAGCAACAATACACACTATCACACACAAACACACACACACACACACAAACACACACACACACACACACACACACATTTGGCAGCTGCTTAAGTATGCATACATGCATCGCATGTGTTGGCCAACTACCCCCGACCCCCTTTTTATGCGATTCTACGTTCTTGACTTCAATACACTTCCTATATGCAAATAGGCAAAAAGGAAAAGCGACTGCTTGGCATAGAATTTCAAATGATCTAATGAAACAACGAACAGCAAACACAACAATAACACTAAAAAACAACAACAACAGCAACAACAACTTTAGCAATATATAAAACAACCATTTGAAAAGTTTCCTATGGCGGAAGGGATGATGAATATCTACTATCGTAACTGCATATACCCTACATCCATTAAAAACACGTCGACAAAGGTGTCATAAAGTCTGGCGAATGTATGTAACAGGCGGAGGTTCTTTTCTTTTTTTTTTCTTCGATCCAATAAAGAAAAGTTTACATTGATTCTTGATTTTGCTCAAAATTAAAATCATTTCATTTATGGTTTTTGGTTTTTTTTTTCAAATAAACTTAATTTAATTTTTAAATATAAAAAATGTCAACAGCAAATGAAAAATGATTGAAAATATCAGAACTGAGCTTCATATACATTGCGTACTTATAAAGTACAATACAAAATTCGGAATGTATGTATGTATGCACGCGCGTATATACATTCAGTTTGTTGTAATCCCCAAACTAAATTGTGTAAGGACAAACACAGATGGCTCATGTATGTATTTGTATAAACTTTTATAGGCTTCATGTTGCCCATCAAATAAATTTGCATAACTTTATTATACCCTGTTTAGCAATTTTAAATATTTTCAGGATATTAAAAAAAATTCCATTTATGCTGGAATGCGAACTAACAACAGCCAGCAAATTAATTATTTTTATTTTTTACAAAGACAAAACGCATAAAACGTTGAAATATGGTAAATGAGAAAAGGCGGAAAAAAAATTATATTATAGATATTATATATTATATTATGATATATAGTATGTTATATCTCTGATCAAATTTTTTAAAGTGAGATTTTTTTTAAACACGTCTAGAATGTTCATTATAATACCTTGTATTGTAACTGTATAGTGTTGTTTTTTTATAGTAAAATAATATAGTATACTATTGTCATGAAAAAAGTAATATTGTATTTTGAAATTCTCAAACAGTTTAAATGTTTGGTGAATGATTATTTGAGTGCAGTAATTATTTGTTATTAGTTGTCTTTGCGAGGCGTTTGCTGAAGTATGGGCTAGAGGGGGCGAGGGCCTCACTCGTATGGCCTACACTTCGGCAAACACGTCGCGAATGCAACCATAGTAGAAATCAGCTTATAGTGCCTTAAATGTGAGGTTATGTTGTTTTACAGCCTTGGCCTCATACTAAATACCATATTTACTTATGGGCGCAATAACAGATCTGTTGGTACGAGGGGGACAGTGATGCCAGAACTTTAAGAGCGGAAATTGCTGCAAGTTGCTAAAATGACTTTAAAAATTGCCAAATTTATGGCTGATGGCATTTTCAAAAAAACGTTGCAAATGCCTTTTTAAAAATTGTGTAAAAATTGTCACTGCGAGTGAATGCAGAGTGTAAGATGAGCTAAAAGTTAAATGTTTACTGATCTAAGCTCAATGATAGCTCAGCATGATAAGATAAGTGATATGAGCAAAAGTCACGCTCTTTTTGCTGCCGCAGAGTGAACAATTGAATGAATGAATGAATTAATGAATAATTACTGTATATTTGACAAACACTTGTCTAGTGAATTTGATAATATTCATATCACCAAAGTATTTTATCCCTTTCTTGTTCGCTCAATCCTGGAATATGGATCTTGTGTCTTGTTATCTCCATAATAACCCAGATTTTCATCAAGACAGAACTGTGAATCCGTTCAAAAGAAAATTTATTGATTTTACGGTCTAATTGGGTTGTTAATGGGCTTTTCCCAATCATTGCAACAAATGTTGGACTGATTTAGCATTTTATTGCCAGTTATAATTAAATAATTTAAGCTTTACTTTCAGGTATTTATAATTTCTTTTATAAGTACTTTAAGTACATACAAATTTAATTTATAATTATTTCATTGTTTATTTGTATTTTAACTATTTTTAATTAACAAATTTAATTCTAATTTCTGGCGACTGTTTAGAGTCGACAATATATAAATAAATAAATAAAAATAAAATATAAATAATGGGAAACACTCCAGTCAGCTGATTGGGTGTGGCAAGGATATCAACCTATTTTGAATGTATGTGTGTATGTATACAGATATGTACAACATGTACATATGTATGTATTTGTGTGTATGTGTATGTATGCGTGTACATGTTAGCAATTGCCAGTTGCCTTGTGGCTGCTGCATTGTAACCGCAACGACTGCGTTTGCCATTTTGCTGCTGCAATACAATCACACAACCACATACACTCACACACAAGCACATACATACTCAAACACTCATTTACCTATACACACATCCATAGACATGCAACTAAATGAATATTTGTTGCGGTTTTTCCAATTTGCTGCAAAGTGCATTGAAAATCATTTTTAATGGCTGCCTCGCAGTCTTAAAGGACATCATACTATTCATACTATTCGTATGTACAGACAGCTGTCAATGAATAAACTTATAAATATTAATTATAAATTATATTAAAATAAATTTAAAAAATTGTTTATATTAAGTTCAATAAGAACATTATTTATTTATTGTATTTTCAAATGCATTTTACGGGTGAAGCGTACACAGTTGCCTTTCATTATCTAAATGCACTTAATTAACACATTATACAAAGACACCCCCAACCCACTCCCCCCCTCCCCCCCCCCCCCCCACCACCCTTGCAGCCTCCACCAATAGGTGGATTGTGGTAAGTGCGGTGTGGCCTGCAACTTGAATTATGTTTAATAAGCTTTCAAGTCACGGAGGCACCGTCAATGTGCACGTGAACTGGAGCCAAAAAATGCAGCGAAATGAGAAAAACAATTTGAGAATGGGAAAAATAGGAGAAAAGAGGAAAATGAAAAAACAAAAACGAATAAGCGATGGAATTGACCAAAAGAATAAATACGTGTAACGACATTCGTTTTAATGCCACCATTTTCTTGCAACAAAGGACGCGGAACTAGCCAGTTTCCTGCAACAGGGAAACAGGCGGAAAATTACGTGGTATGTATACGTACATACATGTACATAAATGCATACATACGTGCATCTATTTTTTGTTTTTTTTTTGTTTTGGTGAAACAACAGTTTTTTACCGCTATTCCGCGGAATCACCATTAAATATTAAGGTATAAGGTATTGCTACAATATTTTTTTTTCCAAGATGCCTTGAACAGGACTCGGGCCCATGACCGATTCAGCTCGAGAGTCTCGCATCTAAACGCCCTGCACCACAATGATTGCCTCTGTATGTGTGTCTGTGTGTGTAGGTGTGTGTGTATTGTTTGCTGAACTTCCGGTTGTTGTCCGTCGTGGCCAATTGCCACTGACCGAAAAATCGAGAAAGCGAAACGAAACGTTAGCCAAATTCGAGCCAAAAGACAAAGTGCGCGCCATTGACAAAGTAAGAGGATGAAAAGGTAGTGGAGAAAGAAAAAAGAGAGGAAAAACGTGTATATGTATGTGTGTATAACGATTGTAAAGGAAATAAAGAAAGTGCATTATATTGTAGTAACATGTATATGTATGTATGCTATAATAAATATAATATATACATGTAGGTGCAAAATGAAAGAGAGAAAATATTGGTTTATCTTTTACCATCGCGCTTAACAACTATAGCTAAGGCAACCAATTATTGTGTAGGGTATAGGGTACAGGGTATACCGTAGTGGGTGAAAGGTTACGTATGGCACATAAATTTGGTCTGGCACGCGCCGGCAACAAAGCAACAAACTCAGGGGGGGGGCAAGACGAACCTGACAGCTCTGCCAGGGTGCAATTGCTGCTGCTGCTCGTCCTGGTTGCCCTTCGTTTGAGGGGCGTCCAAGCCCCTCTCTCTCTCTCTCTCTCTCTCTCTCTTTAATCCCTTGTTCGGGCATATGCAACGTGGTAGACGTCGCATTGCACAAAAGTTTTGGTTACTTATGACGGGACTGAAATTGGCACGAATTGCAAATAGAGAGAAATTTTCTTTCATATGTTTATTTTTCTTTTGGCTTTTGGACACGGGCAAAATATCAGAGTGTAGCTGAGTTGGAGGAGGAGAACGTGCAACTAGACGTGCAACAAGACGTGCAACAAGACGTTCAAACCAGCTTGCAATAAATGCAACAGCATCAAGCTATTAAAAGCAACAAAAGCAAAGTATCCTTGAGGTCTTAAAAAGCATTGCATTTCTTGTTTATAAATTCAGATGAAACACGAGCTGCAATCGAGCAAGCTCAATGGGAATTATAAGGATTTATGGTGGCATTGGAGCAATTGGGGCGTGGGCGTTGGGTGTTGGGTGTTGGCGTCGGTGTGGCATTTGAAATTCGAAACAAACTTTATCAACACAGTTTGTGTTGACAGTTGAGCCTGATGAAGAATACTCGCATATACATACACTTTAGCAGTGGGAAACATCCTGTTCAACCAGTTACATACAATTTTCAAAAATTTATGAACTTTGTTTTGTGGCAAAAAGATCATACAATTAATTTATTTTTTGAACAAAAGCAAATCGATTGATTTTACAAACTAAAACTAAAATAGAATCAAAAACAATCTGTAAAATTTAAATCAACATAAAAAATAGAAGATAGAATGAAAGTAAAATCTTTAAATGGCTCGAGTAACTTTTTTTTTTTTTTGCATTGTGAATTTTATTTAGGCAACGAATAATCTAGTTGTTTGTCTGAATATATTGTAAAATCTATATGATTTGATTATTATTGTAATTGTAATTTCTTCTTTTTTTAAATTCTCTCTTTTTATTTTTGTACAACAATTGAACAGGCAAATGAAAAATCCAAATTTGTAAAAGGGTTATATCAAACTCGTATAAATGTCAAGTAAATGCTTGTAAATATTATTTTATAAACATTTATTAGTTCGTGCGAGAATGCCCGTTTTTATGTAAATAATATTTAGTAAGGGATACCTGTAGCTTTCGTTTTAATCACAATAATTATTCTATGTTATTTCAACGTCATTTGCTTACCACAATTAAAAAGACATTTGGTTGAAACTTACCTGAAAAGAGAAAAGTTCAAAAACAATTAATTAAATGACAAAAGAAACATACATACATATACATTTTCTGTGTCATTATACATATAATAAATGTAAAAAAACAACAACTATAAATTTACAGCAATTAAATTGCATAATACAATAAGATGCATAACATTTCAAACGAGAGAGAGAGAGATAAATACGTATGTAGATAGACAGGAAAACATATACATATACATACAAATAAACATATACATATACATACATTCATACATACTTAAAGAGAAATAGTCGAAAGATAGTCAACAAAATCAGGTACGAAACATTTATAAGTTTCTTGTGAATAGAAATTAAATTGAGAGAAATAATTGCTCAACAGATGAAATGCTTAAAAAAAAAACTAAACACTGCCAACATACAAGGCCAGACACACACATAAATACATAAAGACACAGACACACATACATATTTTAGTTAGTCATATTGCATTTGAAATTATTTTAATTATCTTACATATATTTCGAATTTAGATGTGCATGAATAATTTTAAACAATAAAGACTTGAGCAGGGGAATACTTAGTTTACGAGGGAAAGGGAATATAAATAAAACACAAAATGTGTAGAATAATAATTTATTAATAAATATAAATATATTATAAGCATAAATAATTGTGCTTATACTACTATTACCTACGATTAGACTCAATTTAATTTAATTTTACATGAGTATTGAAACTGTTTATGGACAAAGTTTATAATTATTGGTAGTAAGAGTCATTTTTATTATTATTGTTAAAATTTAAAAATATATGTTGTAGTTTAAGTATTTGTAACAAAATAAATATGCTAAAGCTAAATAGTTAGTATATAGTATATTCTATTTAGTTAGAGTATTCATATTTTACTTTTACTTGAACTATTGCATCTAAATTGAGCTGCCACTGAAAACTAGCAAGAATTTTCGCCATCAAAGGCACACGCGCACATACAAACGCACACATACATACACACACGCGCACACACATATATATATATATACTTTCATGCCGGACGTGTCATTTGCGTGCTTTCTATATCTTAATGAATGTTATGAAACACATAAATCAAATTGCGAAAACGCCAGAAGCAGTTGAACTAAGGCTGAGGAGAAGGCGCAGGACGAGACGCCTTTGGCGCCCACAAATAAACAAGACAAGCTGAAAAAGGAAACGCAACGCAAATAAAACATATGTACATACACATGCTTTTTCATGTACATATATATTTATTTATATATATATATATATTATATATAGCAATGGAAAAAGAGGAAAATTGTCGGGACTAATGTTCATGTTGACGAATCCAAATCCAAAATCATAAAAAGACTCAGACAGAATTGGACAAGTGGACAAGTGGACAATGGCAAGTCATGTGGGTTGTTAGCTGAATATTCTCCAATCTACTATAGTATGTCTCTCGTCTGTCGTCTGTCGCCTGTCGTCCTTCGTCTGTCATCGTCTCTCTGTCGTCCTGTTTTTTGTTCTATACTCTCGCTCTCTCTGCTCTGCTCTCGCCTCTTCACTTGAGAATTTTAACGCATTAACTAACACGACTGCTAGGCAAATGTTTGCATTTGCTTTGATTTTAATGTTAATGCGCCTCCACTCCCAGTTTTCCCTTCCCCCTCCCCCCCTGTCACCCCCCGTCCCTGTCACCACCAACTTCTCTGCTCCTTTGAATGCCATACCATACACCATGGCCCCAGGCACAAGTGGGTGTGAGGTGATAATCTCATTTGGGCCGGGCCAAGTATGAGCAGTATCCTGGCCGTCCAAAAGACAAGTAAACAAACAAAAACTTGTCCTAAAAGCATTGCCCAAATGTCCTGTCCGCAAAGTGATTTACTTTCTCGGCAAAAACGAAAACGTAAACTAAAGCCAGAGAATCGTAAGCACAACTTGACAATAATCAGGCTAAATTTAGATGAAATAAAGCATTTCCCGTGGCGTGCTAATCAAAGAAAACGACTTTTGACAAATAACAAAACATTAAAATTAGCAATTCTTTGAATTCCTTTATGAATATTCAAATAGTTCAAAGGAAAAAAGTACCTTCATATGAATTGCCACAAACTGCTGCAATTGCAACAATTGAATGAAATTCCATAATCAAAATGGAAAGTTCAAGTTCCAGCTATCAAATCATAGATAAGTGAAAGCTATTATTGATTGTTTTTCAATTCTCTTTTGTTTTTATGATTTAGTTTTTCCTTTTTATTTGACTTTTCCATCACTTTTTCTCTGTCACTTTGTTTGGTTTTTAACGAACAAATGCTTTACGGATGATTTCTAAAGTAATATATTTTTCTTTTATTTTCTTGTGGGTGTGACTGTGTAATTCTTTTTCTCTTTATCGGAAAATGGGAACAAGCAGCTGTCGCATTGTGAGAGGAGCAAATGGTAGATGAGGGGGTAAGAGGGGTGGGGGAGAGATGACAGTGTTGCTGGATAGTTTGAAGTTTAGAACATTACAACTTCAACCGAGTTTTGTGCACTTCTCCGAGTTATTTAAGCTCAAAAACTATATAAGCGGGTAAGTTCGGGATGGATTAGGTTTTCGATGGGAGGGAGGGAGACGCTCGTAAATTGGTAAAGCAAAGTTGCGTATATACACTATGGTATATATGTGCATACATGTGCGTGTATATACAGAGCTCCAGTCATCGTCGCTTGCTGCTTGAAATGGGAGCAAATGTCGCTTCATACAGCACTTTGTCAGTTTATCAGTGTGTTGTATGTTGAATGTTGTATGTTTTCTGTGTGTCTTGTTTCTCGTTCTTTTTAGATGAAACTCCATCGTTGTTGTTGTGTACAATTGACAGCAGCAACAATAACAACAATAATAACAACAACAACTACACAACAATGCTGAAAAACAAGGCGAAATTTGCTGTAAAAGTAAATAAATGAAAATAAAATTAAATAAAAAGCGTCTACTGCGTATCGTCTCTGCCCTAGTTGTTGGCCAGGGCAGGGGATAACAAAAAACAAAAAAAAAAGAAGAGAAAAAAACGCAGAAAAAAAGCAGAAAAAAATAAGAAACAAAAAAATGGCAACAACTTTTAAAACTCATTAAAATTAATGAAAGCCACGCACTTAAACCCAAGCGAGGGGCTAAAAGTGCAGTGTGCAGTGTGCACTGTGCACTGTAGGCAATGCGGGGTGCAGTGCAATGGCGCCTGTAATTATACAAGTGGGCAAAAGCATATTGCAGTCAAGGCAGCATCCTCTTGCGCCATCCCCCCACCACCCCTGACATCACACCCAACCAACGCCAGAAGCCATTGAAATTGTATGAAAGTTCATTAAAACAAATTAAAAGCAAAAAGTAGGCGACAAATGGCCAAATGGCCGTACAAACGTACCGGAAACATGGCAATATCATTGTTTTCATAAGCCCAACCCGACCGACTCGACTGTTGGCAATACAAAAACAAAATAAATACAAAAAATATTGTTACAGCCAAGCCAAGAGAGAGAAACAAAAGTTGAAAAGCATCTGTTTATTAGACTTTTCCCTTTTTTTTTTTGTATTTCGAATTATATTATTTCATTTTCAAGGTTCAAGGTCAAATTGTGTAAGCATATGCTCACAAAATGTACAATATTTAGTGATTGTGTAAATGAAACAAAGCAATTTTATACCTGATTCCGACTACAGTTGTATCTGCGTCTTGTCTGACGCAGAGGTGCGGCTGCGGACCTCAAATCGGGGTGAAATGATATTCAGGCTCTGGCTCAATATTTGCCACACACAACATAATTAAAATTTGGCCTAAACCAGTTGGGAATTATTGTATAAAAACTTATCAAATTCAAACTTTAAATAAATTAATTATATTTACTTTGTGTAAATATAAAGTTGAAATGTTTATCTAACAAATTTGATTATAACTAGATAGTAGTATTTACTTTTATATGTGAAATTATAGTTTTTCCCAATATTAGTTTACAACAAATATTTATTTTAATTTTATTTTTTTTTTTAACTTTGTTTTAGATTTTGAGAGCTTCGACTTCTATTAAAATGTTAAATAATGAAGAAAAAAAAAGATATTACAGTTGCAATAGAATGTATTCGGTCGGGTGTTTAAATATCGTATACAGTCTGTGCCGACAATACTCATATATATAATGTATGTATTGTACATACATATGCACTTATGTACATGTATATGTGCAATCTGTAGGTATGTAAATACTTATACAATGCAAACATTGGGCAGCTTTTGAATGTCAAAATTGAAGTACTTGGCTTTCGAGTGGTGCATACGGCATGTGGCACAATAAATACAAAAGCTCACAAAAAGCTTGAAAATCAATCGAAAACCGAATCAAGGACATGTATACAGACATGTATAAACATGCAAAAGTAAGTATATGTATAGGTAAATATGTATGTATATGGGAAAAACAAAACAATATGGAATATCTAGACTTTAAAGCCAAGTCAAAAAAAAATATACAAATCACTTGACAAGCCCAACAATCATAGACACAAAGGCAGAGACAGAGAGAGAGAGAGAGAGAGAGAGAGGGAGTGTGTGTGAGAGAGAGATAGTTATATGGCAGTTAGAAAGAGTATCCGTCCGAAGCATAGGATTAACAAAAACTATATTTTAGTTAGCCCATGTAAAGCTTATGATTGGCGGCATATCTCGCAAACTAACTGAAATTTGGGCCCATTCACAATTACGTGAGAAGAGCACTAGTAACGGTAACTTTAAGAGCAGCAACTAAAGAGGCGCCTCAGGGGTGCGACCCCACAACTTCCGGTTAAAGCAGACGCCCATCTTTTTTTTTCCTTTTTTTGTTTGTTTTGTTTTGTTGCAGCTGGCATGCAAAAGCAACAAAGCGCGTAATTTACATTTAAGAGCTGCTGCAACAAAGAACAGGAAATGGCAATAACAGCAACTGTAGCTGCAACAGTAACAGTAACAACGACAACAACAACAACAACGACAACAACGACAACAACGACAACAACGACAACAAAATGAACAACAGCAACTGCAACAATCATTTGACATGTGACAGCTAACAGGGAATAAACCATTTCTGTTGGAGAGACAGAACGAGAGAGAGATAGGGAGTAAAGGAGACAGAGTAATAAATGGTAAGCTAGACTTGAAAGTAAATTGTTTAATTATGATAATGAAGTGGATCGAGGTCTGTATGACGGAAAAACTCTTTAACATACGAACGCAAATATACTCATACTTGATAATAATACACAGAAATGCTGGAAAATTGTAAAAAAATTTGTTTAACTAATTAATTGTTTAAATCAAAACATAGTTAAAGTTTTTGCAAATATTTTCTAAAGTTTTGACTTATAAAATTAAATACTCGTATAAGTATCTGCGTTTATATTCTTGTATTCTACGGTATTAAATAATAAAGTAAATCTCAGCTCTGAACTTGAAACTGGCCAAAACTAAAAGACTTAAACTGATTCCATATGGATGCGATTATATACAACATATAGTACGCAAATGTATATACATATATACACACAAATATGTATTTATAATAAAATAATCATGAAATTGAGTCCCTTAAGTAAACTGTTTTATATGATATAATCTGTGAAAATCCTGCAAAAACTTGAGCTCAATTAACGAATTATAAACGGAATATTCATATACAAGAACATATGTATGTGTATATACATGAAGTAAGTATGAGATGTATTATAATAAGTTCATACACAGCCTGCGCCCAACTAAGATACTTAATCAGGGTTCAGTTAAATATTTTTTTACCTTTTCTCGTTTTTAGCGACTTTATGGCAGCCACTTTGAATGTTGCGAAAGCAGAAGACACTTTTTAAAGCATACTTTTGAGCGCATACAGCATAAAGCCGTATACACACATACACACTCACGCACACATATGTATGGCACGAGAGTGTGTGTGTATGTGTGTGTGCGTCTGCAGAGAAGCATGGACTTCAGCACAGTAATTAAAGTATAATGCTTAACTGAAACCACCACAGGCCAAAACAACGAGCCACGCAACAGTACACCATGTTGAGGACCATGTGATACCCTGTAAACAAATCTAAAAGCCATGCTAATCTCCTAGCAACTTTGCATTACAATGGCTTCCTATACTCATGGTATACTATATATGTACATACAATACGTATGTACAAAATATATTTAAATACTTGAATGTGTTGTAATTACAATATTTCGATATGCGATAAACCTTAATAAATAAATTGTACAATAACCAAAAATAATTAAAATCCTATAAAATTACAAAAATATTATTTAAGGCGAATTGAGTTTAATAAATTATTCTGAGGATATACATACATATCAAATATTATGTTTGATTAATAAATAAAAAAAAAATAAAAATAATCAATTCGCTTAACGTTACATTGCATTGGGTCGTGGTGAGTGAATCATTTTTATTGAGTAATTAATTACAGGGTATTAAAAAGAGAAGAGCGGCTGTGGCATTCACAGTCCACATACGACGAGCACAAGCACCAACAGATGCTAACCGCATGCAACGTTCGGCTTTAGTTAATGTCAATGCATTTCACAACAACAATAATTACAACAGAAACAACAGCAACAACAATAAAAACAATAACAACAACAATTGCGGCAGCAGCAGCAACAAACTGAATAGAATTTCAGTTGTATGTACATAGGTGCATCCACAATGAAAATAGATTCAAAACATCCAACAAAGACTTCTTCAAATACGCATGTAACACTTTTTATAACTTTTCTTTATTTTATTTTATTTTTAATTACATATTCGAATTGGATCGTAATTAACTAATTTCATTATATAAAAAATTGTTACAGTTTTGTTTTTTTAAATAAGTTTCTGGAAATTGTGATGATCAAATCTTATTGTTTTTGTAAGTAGACAAAAATATATGTTTTATTTAATTAATTTTCATTTTATTATGTCATAAACAAATTTATTTAAATACAATACTATTTATGTGTGTGTTTCTGTGTGTATTTGTGCAAACTAAACACGTTTTAGCAACTGAATATTTACGCTTTTCCGCAGCTTAAACAATTTGAAACCAAAGCCACACAATGTAAATATTATATACATATATATACACATACATATACTCAATACAAATATACAAGCACACATACTCATACACACATCACCATATAGCTTATTAAGAAAATCGCTAATTGCAAAATTATCTCAACAAAATAAATGATGCGATTAATTAAAAGGAAAAACTTGATTTGGCTTTTTGTGCTATCGGTTATGCCATTGAATTCATAATAAATACATACATATACATACTGTATAAACTACAAAAAGAGAGAGAGAGAGAGAGAGATCAAAATGAACTGCAAATGAATAACCAACAGTTGGCACATTAAATGAAAAATAACGTACTTAAAAAAAAGAAAATAAAATGCGTGTAGTTGAATTTGTGACGTTGGCAAATATATTTTATAAATCGGCACTGGAATTTGATTCATCGGTGCATAAATTAAATGAGTTGAGTTAATTAATTAATTCGAGCAAAGCAAAGTTGTGAAGAAAGATAATGATTTGATACTTTCAATGATTTATTTTGAACTTAATTTGTTGTATTTGTGTTAAACGTGTGTTTTCTGTGTTTGGGTCAATCAAAATGCAATCGCATATTGCAAAAGTGAATACAATTTCAATTTGGCAACACTGTGGCCCACTGTGACCCATTGTGGCCCATTGTGGCGGCAACAAGCGTATCTAAAGTCAGTTTTGGGGGCATTCCATTAACCATGTCAGTTGGCTGGGAATTTATGCTGGCCTGGCTTGGCGCTGCCTGACAGTGGCTTACTGCAGGCTATTCTGATTTATGCACCAGCACGCGAACAGAAAGTGGCGGCTACAGCAGCAGGAACGGTTGCAGGGGCAGGAGCAGGCGCAGGAGTAGGAGGACGGACCAATTGCATGATTAGCTGGTTTATGTTAGACACTTGAGCGTACTTGCAACTCGTGTAATCAGGCGCTGCATAACAACACCGAGGGGCAGCTTGCAGCGGGGGGCTGCAGTATGCTGTTGGATGTGGTGGATGTGGCTGAAACAAACAAAAATCAATGCTATCGTCTAGTAGTGCTCAACACGAAAAATACCCTGTACGATTTTATAGTTAATTAAGTTATTACAAAGTGGAATTCAAAAAGGTTGCATACGAAATTTGTTAAATCATTTCACAGCCCTAAACAAATATAAGTATATGGTAGTATATACCATACACTTAGATGGGCTAAGACACCCGTTTTCCTCATTTTTAAGGGGTATAGCATATACATGCAAAGCCACAATAATAAAACATTAATGAGGCGACAGCTGAGCTTTGGATTTGGCCTAGAAGAAAGAGGAACAGAAAATGATGTTGATGGGAATTTGAAGAAACGCGTCGAACAATTCTATTCTAACGCAGAAATACGATATATATAAATAATATATACACACACACACACACACACACACACATACACACACACAATTATATATATATATTATTTTCTTAAAATTTCTATCAAGATTTATTTTTTTAGTTTTTTTTTTTGTGCAATCAAAAGCTGCGAATTGCAATGCTGCAATATGATAAAGTTAGTTAATATAACCGACTAGGACATACCCTACCTGCTTGATATTAACTAAATAAGTGTATGTGTATGAAGAACTAAATGAAATACAATATAAATAAACTTAAATGTGTGTATTACACCTATCAAATTAATTTAAATAAAGTGTATAATATTGCAGAGCAATTCAATTAATTTTTAAACAAAATCGTTATACAGGGTATATTTCAGGTGACCTACAAATGTTTTCCTGTATTTGACAACGTTGATTGGAAACTATTGCGAATTTAATATCGTATCTTAATCGTGGCACATGGAAAACAGATAAATAGCTGATACTTAATATTCCTGCTCGAAGTAAATGGCAATAAATAGCAATTTGGCTGCGGGGTTGTATTGTAAACGTGAATGTCCTTGGATACCTAGGGGAACAGTTGTACAGTTTGGTAGGCCGAGCCATGAGCAAAGCTTGTGAACAAGTCATCGTTACCTTTTTGGGCTAAGGGTATGAGGTGAGAGTAGAGTATGAAACATTTAAATAACACGCTAAAATATGCAAGGCACAAATAGCATTACGTATACGCCACAGTTACGACTTTGGCTCCAACTGCGACACAGACACCGACACCGCCTCTGCATCTGCCTCTGCCTCTGCCTGTGCCTTTGCCTCTAATTCCGACTTCGACTTCGACTTTGACTTCAACTCCGATTTCGACTCCGACTCAGACTCTCCATGTTCTTATCATGCCAGTCGCACTTTACTCTTTTTAACACATTTCCAACATTGCCACTGCTAAATTCAAATTCATAGCGCTGTCCGCCAGGTGGCGCTGTATGTGTCAAAAGTTGTGCGACTCGTTTCAATGCCAGTGGCAGTGGCGGTGGCAACTTGGCCAAAATGATCAGGGAGTGCAACTGTGGGAGAAAGTTAGTTAGCGGGCGTCGCACGCGTCCAAAACAACTTGCAGCACAACTTGTGCACAAATTTTATTCAACTATGTTCTATATCCTGCATCCAGCGTCCTGCGTCCTGCGTCCTGTATCCTGCGTCGTTGTTGTCACAATTTGCTTTGAACATTTTGGGAAAGTTGTTCCAAAATTTAAATTGTTACAAAGAACTGTTACTTGCCTGTTTCAGGATTTAATAAATAACGAAATTTTTGCAAAAATCCCTTTGTGCTAATGTTATGATATTTCGATATTTTTGATCCAAAAACAGGATTACACAAGGTACATATTTTTGTTCAATTCGACTGTTTTTCTTGCGCTTTTTTTTGTTTTGGCCATTACCTCAGTGCCCCAACTAGATAGGGACCCCTCCCATTGCACAGGCAACGCCCACAGTCCACACCATCAGACGCGAGGCAAATAAATTCAAATATGCGCTATGTGGCCGCTGGTTAAATAAATTTGTGTCCTTTACACAGGTAACTTTGTAGGGCGAACCGCCACACGGCATTTGGCTTAGGTCAGGACTCGGCTCCGCGGTTTCAGCTGGGACAACTGTGGCAACTGCGGCAACTGAAGCAGCTGGGGTAGCGGGGGCAACTGTAACAACTGGGGCATTGCCAGAATTCTTCCTCCCATTTCCTCTACAAACTTATTCTCTCTCTTTCTCTCTCTCTCTGTTTCTCTGTCTCTCTCAAGTTTCTTACTCGCAGGACTCCGTGAAAATTAATACAAAATAAAATTAAATTTACACTGGACGTCGTCAGGCGACGCGACGGTCGCTCGACTCAAATGAAGCTATTTAAAATGGCTCCACATTATGCATCCAGACAAAGTTGTTGCCTTATTTATGCTATGAAAAGCAACGGCAAAGGGGATTTGCCATAGAAACTTGAGAGCCCTGTGCAATCAAGGTTAATTAAATGCCATGAAATTATTTGTACTCGTATACCCTGTACCTAATCAAAATATGCACAAGCCAAAGGAAAACTTTATTTTTTAAATACTCGAATATAATTTGGTCAGAATAACTTTTTATCAAATGAACAGCAACAACAATACGAGTATATGTATATGTGTGTTATCATTCTACAGTATACCATATAATATACTATATTATAAAATCAAATTTAATCAGTTATAACCATTATAAAGCTTATTTTAATCTTGACTGCCAAAGAAGCAACATTGCCGGCAAGGCAAAATACTTCTTTCAAATGTGTACCGAGTCCTTCCAACCACGTCAGTATTGTCAGTTTAGAAATTGGGTTTTCAATTTTGGTTTACGTGGCTTGCGTAGCAGCTCTGGGCAAACAACTGACACCGCTTAAAATATGAAGAAGAACAAACAGGTAATTGCAATTTATGACAGCCTTTGGCTTATGGGCCAAACGCGCCAAACACCGCAAACATCTCACCTGTCTGTCAGGCAAATCTGCAAAATTTACATTTAAACTGGCTTAGAGGAGCGCACAAAAGCCAATGTTCATCCCGCATTGTATGCCATATACAAAATACATAATAAATATCTCATCAAGTTTACAATAACAACAACAACAACAACAACTTGTTGTATAATAATGAAAGTGAATATACTTACTTCATATTCAAGTTCAAGTCTCAAGCGGACGAGTTGCTTGGCTTAAAATTAAGCAAATGTTGTTCCAATTGTTTTATAAACATTACACATTTAACAGAAATCAATGGGCTAAGCACATAGAAGCAGGCGCAGATAGATAGATACCATATATAACAAAATATCAGGTAATTGCAATATAACGTATACGCCTATTTGGCAATGCCAACACTTAATCCTTAGCTTAAGCATTTCATGTTTATAAAGAGCGCAAAACTCAACTTTAAGTATAAATTTTAGTTTATAATATGTATTTTTTTATAAATTGTGTTAATGTATATTGTTTATCTTGCCTTACAATTTATATTATGCATTAAAGATTTTATCATAAATAATATCAATTTGGGAAATAATGGATGCAATGTGTAAATTCAAAATATTTGTTGCACAGTTTTGAATTTAAACAAATTTAATCTTTATATTGAAAAGAAACAACATTAACTATATATAAAGGCATGTCATGGTATAATTGTAAAATAAAAACTAAATGTAGCATGCTGCTAAAATAGCACTGAAATAACAAATTAATCATCTTCGCATTTGCAATTTTCGCAACAATTTTCGCCGCTTTCATGTAATTTGAATTAGTGAAACTGGCAGCCTAATATTAAGGATAATTTCGAAAATAAAAAAAAGGACAACATGATGAATTACTTATGGGCTCAGGATGTGCGGACCAGATGCGTGCGAGCAGATATGGGCATATCTACAATTTTATAGCTTTATACGAGAAGTCATAAAAGCTGGAAAATTTTTGTTGTATATACAATAACAGTATAAAATTAAATAATAAAATTAATCGGATTAATTCAATTTGAGTTGCGGATGTTAAAAAAATGCTATAAAAAATAAATATTATCGAATGTAACGTGCGTTTGTGCAATTGAATTAAATCAACGAAAATTCGTCTCTCATAAAAATACATATATGTATTGTATGTGTATTTAAACATATATTGATTTGTGTATGGAGTCAATCATAATTCCATTATTCATATTCATATATACACATGCCTATGCACAATATATTGTTCGCTTAGTTTCATAATGTAATTACAAAAAATTTTAATAGCTTAAATTCTCATCTATCAATTGCAATTCGATTTAACATTTTTGAATGAAAAGGATAATCAATGTCAAAAGACACACAAATTACAATAAATCATGTAGGACTATAATTATATATATATATTTTATTGTTAATCCTGGCAAATTTCACTTAAATTGTTTGTTAGTTGATTTGACAGTTACTTGAGGAAATTATATTGTGTACATGGACACAGGCAAGACGAGAACTAATTGCTTATAACATTTATAAATTATTAATTTTCATTATAAAATGAAGTCTTTAACAAACTAACTTTATCCAACAATGAGCATGAGCATTGTAAGATGAAATATTTTCATTTGCATTTGCATTTTCTATTTCCCCTGGCAACGCAACAGCGAAATTAACCAAAAGTTGCAAAAATACAAAACTCTAAATTCAAAACAGAAAACAGAAAACTAAAAACTAAAATCTGAAAACTAAAAACTAAAAACTGAAAATTGCAAAATGTTAGCCCACTCGCAATTTCGTAAAATGTGGTTGAACTGACCTAATTGCCAGCGAAGGGTGAATGGAAATGGAATGGAGAATGTTGTAAGAGAGAGAGAGAGATGGGGCAATGAACAAGAGAATGGAGGAGGAAAATCATCAGGATATGTAAGGAAGAGAGGATGCCAGATATCAGATACCAGATACTAGATACCAGATAGCAGAGATACTGAATTGGTCAAACTGTTTGCTATTTGCCGTTTGCTGTTTGCATTTGTGCATTTGTGCATTTGGCATGGATGCCGCCGGGTCCTCATCTTCCCTAGAGTCCTTGTCGGCCATTTGACTTTTGTTCTTTGTTTCAGTGTCCCACAATCTGCTGCAATGCAATGATATTTTCAATTTTGATATTAAATCTTTTTCCATTTTCCTCTTCGCTGCGTGGGCCACTTGGGCAATTAAGCTCACACACATACGCATTCACACACACACACACACACACACACACACACACACACACACACACACACACATACACGCCCATATGGTGACTGCCCGATTCTGTTGGTAAAGCAGAAGAAATAAACGGGGCCATAACAAATACAATACATACAACAATATAAGAAAATAAAATATGTAAATGGAAATTCTAATAGGCAGCCGAATGGAATAAAATTTTCTTGGCATTTGCCATCGATTTATCAATATGTATTTCTTTTTTGTCAGTCAGACTCATTTGAAAAATGCCAAAAATATGCCAAAGCAATGCAATTTAATTTTTAATCCGTCAACCATGGCCCACTGACACAGCTTCAAGCACAGATATACAGATACATAGATATACAGATACAGATAAATACGTTCAATCTGTTCGAAAATACTAGAACTATTGTTCTATTTTATCTGTATTTCTTTGAGAACATTAATCGAATTATGAAAATCACCGAATGCAAATGAAAATTAAGCAAAAATGTGTATGCTGCCAGCTCTTTGCTATTTCCAAATATTTCGGAGTCGAGAATTCGCTTAATTGCATAAATTTTGCTATTTGTGTGGCGCCATCTGTTGTCGGCAAGACTTTAAGTTGAAATTAAATTGTGAAGGGTGGTGGTGGTGGGTTAAAGCCCGAAGGAAACTTACCCGCTCGCACGTTCCCCTCGCCCCGCGCACATTGAGCATATTGCCAGCATTGAGTTTTGTCAAACTCAATTTGAGAGTTTGTAACAAAATTTTCTTGTGCTGACGCCATCTACAGTTAGCAGCTTTTGTAATGAGTTTCTGGGAAAAACACTTTGTGGTCTAAACTTGTTGTTCAAAGAAGCAATCTGATGGTGCCGAGCATCGTTGCGGAGAGTGGGAAGAATGCGCCAAACAAGAAGAAGTATGCCAAAGATGCCGAAGATGTGAACGTAACTCCCGAAGCGAAGGATGCGGTTTGGCTCTACCTACATACGAGTATATGTATGTATGTATGTTTGTATATGGAGTCAGTATTAAAGCATTTGATTTGTAATACACGGAGCAGCTCATCAATGCCTCAACCTCAATCTCAACCTCAACCTGAGCCTGAATCTAAGCCTGAACCTCAATCTGAACCTATGAAGATAACCATGGACACGGGAAAGGCATGGACTCGCAAGGATGCTCTAGGATGCTTGGCTTGTCAAAGTCTGCTTAACAATTGCCATTTTGTTGCCCTGGTTATTTAGCCCAGGGTTGTGGTTACGCTTTTAACTACCAAAAAAAAGCAGAAAAAAAACAGAGGAACACAGTTCCCACTGTCTAAAGACGGCAAATAGGCAATTTAAAAGCCACAATGTCAAAGCCAAAGCTGATGAGCTGCCACTGTGACTACATACAATCATAATGTTAAACAAAATATTTATAAAAAATAATAAGAAGTTCAGCTTAAATTATACAAAGCATGTAAATAATTTTTGTGTAAGAAGATTAAATGGAAATACTCGCATTTCAGTTAAAAGTTCACGTTCACGGTTGAAAATAAATTACAAAAAAATCAAAAATCATACAAAAATTGAATTCAATTTCATCTTTCAGACATGTTCGATCATGTTCAGCTAGCCAACTTCGTATAATTCGCATCAGTTTAACCCATGGCTGGCAAGAAAATCGATAAACGAAAATAGCTAAACATAAAGTGAACAAGAAGAAGAAGAACAACACACACACACACACACACATGAATTGTGTATGTATCTGTATCTGCGGGATATTGCCAAAAACACAGCCAACACATCCATTGTGCTGAGGGGGGAGGAGGGGGATTCGCTTCAGTTTTAAAATGACGACAAAAGTAGAGACTTTTTTTTATAATTTTAATGAAACGCTTAGCGCCGTAGGCGTGGCTGGGGGCGTGGCCGAATTAGTATGGTAAGTTTACCTTTTGTTTTGGAGGTTGCTTGCAGCTGCTTAAATGAAGAGAAAAAAAAAAAAGCTAACGGGATATGCATATACACATTCACGTATATTATACATCAATACACACCATGCATACATATGTATATGCAATATACACATATTAAGGACACAAAACCCTGGCCTAAGCGGCCACATAAAGCGCTAAAAGTTTTTCTTTATTATTTTCAAAATGCACAATGAAACAAAAAAAAAACAAAAACAAACAACAGCAAGAAATTCAAAACACTTTTCGACGTGCAGATACCACGTACTTACAAATTTTCTATTTTTGTTACTTTTGTGTTTTTGTTTAAATAATTTTATTAAACAAAAAAACGCATTTTAAATTATGCATTTTAAATTATGTAACTAAAAAGACAAAAACACAACTAATGGTAGGGCCTCAAAATGTTGGCCAATTCGTCTGGTAAGGCTTAAACGCCCTAAAGGCGTGTCAACTAGTGATCCAGTCGCAAACAGATGAAGCTTTCTCTGGACAGTTGAGTGTTTCTCCTGAGGCACAATTTCTGAATACTTGAATGCGCTTTTAGCCAAATCGAAGAAAACAATGTACAAACTCGTAGATTGGCCCTTTAAAGCAAAATTTATTGGCCTTTATTTGTTTTAACGTAAGTCTAATCGAAAACGAATCTAAACACTTTTTGAGAGTGTGTTACTTATGGCTTTCTGCGTCTAGCAGTACCATTCACTTTTGTCTTAACATTTTCAATTATTACAGGGTGTGAAAAACAAAAAGGGCCACCAAATGACAGCGAATCATGGGTAGACACTACTTAGCTTAGCTTGGTTTATGCCCTAGACGACAGGCGACAGGCGACAGCTGTGGCGAGGGGGACCAAAGGCGATAACATGTACCAGATCTCTGCTCGCTCTGCGTATATGGCCATCCTTTAGGCCGGGCGAAAAGTTAGCCTGGCCGTGGCTCTCGCTCTGGCTCTGGCAACGATTGCTCAGCCGGGCAAGAAATGAAAACATAAGCGACCTGAAGTTAAGCCGTTTTTCCAGCATACAGCTACACATACATATGCGCATATACCATACACATGCACATACACATACACCTCTAAGTTATAACTGTTTTTGTTGTTTTCTGTTCTTAAATTTGTTGATTTTTTTTTGTTTTTGTTGTTTTGTTTTGTTTTGTTTTGTGTTTTTTGTTTTCCTTTAGCACTCTTGACTTTTCCACATTTTCGCTGTCGCCATTGTTTACATTTTCCTGTTGTTGCTTTGTTTTGTATTTTGTTGTGTTTTTGTTGTTTTTGTTGTTGTTGTTGTGTGTGTGTGTTCCTTTCATTTTTTTTGGGGGGGAGAGGGGGTATTTTAATGAAAATATTGCGTGAAAGTGAGAACTAAACATTAGACAAACAAAACAAAAAAAGCAAAAAAAAAAAACCAACACATACAGCGCACAATAAAAAAGGGTTCAACTTTCGGCACAACGGCTGAAAGGCAAACAGGACAGAGGCCACAGCAGCCGCCAACTTGGCAGGACAATGGAAGGACAACGGCAGCAGTAGTAGTAGTAGTAGTGGTAGTGGTAGTGGTAGTGGTAGTGGTAGTGGTAGTGGTAGTGGTCGAAGAAGAACAGAGAGAAGGAGATGATGAAAAAAAAAAGAAAAGAGTAAGCCAAATAAAATGCGTGTTGCCATATGCAAAATTGGCAGTTACAAAAAGCTAACTGAATGAGCCAAGCTGAAAACGGAAGCTCAAATTGCTGTACAAACGGTTTAAACAGCTACGAAAACACAAAAAATAAAAATAAAAATAAACAATGACAAAACAACAACAGAAAAACAAAAACAAAGAATGAAAAAAGCTTTTTTGACGACATTCCTTTCAAAAAAATACCCTGTACTTGAATAATCTATTTTATATAAAAACTCACCTAATAAAATATCAAATTGTTGTTGTTTTGTTTTCCAGTTGAAAATATAATTATAGTATGTGCATATGTATGTATATCTGCCTGTTACGTACATATGTACATATATGACCAGTTTTCCTTTTAGCGATTTTTAATGAGTATTGGGTGTAAAAGTTGAAGCAAAGTTGTAAATCATTTTATTCTAACTTGTTGTGTTTATAATCAACGTAAACGAAAATCTGCATATCATGTAAATATACATACATACATACAAATATGTATATATAGTATCTACGCTTGTTCAATATTTACGCAGACATTATCCTTCCTTATCCTCAAAGGATGAAATTTTCATTGATTTCGGTCTGAATTCTATTAAGTTAAGATTTCCGCTTGATTTCAATTTGTGAAATCGCATTAAATTATTTGCCAACAAATTATCAAATCAACTTTAATACTATATGTATGTATATCATTCATATGCCCATTATACTATTTCGTATATGTATTAGATTTAGTACATTTAGCACATTTAGTACATTGTGCCCTTTTACGGCTCGCAGTTAAGCTAAGCTTGAAGGAGCCAGGCACTTAAAACTGTTAAGCATGTGCCTATTTGTGACGTCATAAACAGCTGATTTGTAATAGCAATTTCCGCTAGTTGTGTAATCAACTTATCCTCCCCCCCCCCCTCCACTTCCCTTCCACCCCACCCTCTTACCGTGCATCCCTTCGCCAACGCGACGCGGAAATCATTGGTAACTTTAGCGCTTGGAGCGCATGTCGCACGCGTTCTTCCTGTTGTCGATGATGGGGATGTTGCGGAAGGTACGGTAACTGGAGCAGTGCGAACCCAAGTGCCACTAAGCTAGTCTACTCTACTTGCCACCTGCCACCTGCAACCAGCCATATGCAACATGGCACCTGCCACCTGCCACCTGCCACCTGCCACCTGCCAGGATCGACAGCAATCCGGTTTCGTTTACCAGCTCCAAGTCATTTAGCAAAACGAAATACAAAAACAAAAACCAAAAACCGAAAGCCAATAGAAACAGCAAAGCAATAAAGCAACTTCAGCCAGAGAGACAGAAAGAGAGAGAGAGAGAGAGAGAGAGAGAGAGACAGTGAAAGATAAAGATAGAGAGAAGTATACACAGTTATCATTCCACCTCTGGCGTTGAGCTATCGTATGTGCAAATTTGTGTGTGCCACCGGGTGGCACCCTTTACGACTGCCAGCGACAATGTGCCGCGTGGTTACAAATTTGATATCCTGGCCAAAAGCAAAAAAGGCCGACAACGGCGACAACAACAGCGTTTGTGTTTGTGAGAAAGGGAGAATCAAATTATTCATTTTGAATTAAAACAACAAAAATCGAATGTCTTAACATTGCATACAACTGTTATGTTATATCAAGTAAGGCTTGTTGCACTGTTAACTGTTCTGTTAATTGTTAACTGTTAACTATTAACTGCTAACAGATTTGATGTATTTCTACCTTTTGGTTATTATTAATTATTTTCCTATGTAAAATACATTTAATTGTATCAACAATATTAATTACACAATGGCAGTTGATTAAAGTATAATAATATTACATATATGTAATATAATTAATTTCTGGATTATTATTATTAACTTCATTTATCATTAATATAAAATATGATATTGTTATTGTACAATATTAATGATGTCATTGCTCATTTTTGTTTATTGATTGGTCTGGCAATGCTTTTGCACAATATTATTATTAATATTATTATTATTATGATTATTATTATTATTAAAAAATATATAATTTCGTTTTTATAATAAATAATAATTTATAACTGTATTTCCTGCTGCTCTTTTATTTTCTGCATTAATTGTGCACATTATTCGCAATTAATCCTTATGTATAACTATTATATTTTTTTTGTTATTGTATTTTTTTTTAATTCTCCTTTTGTTTTTGTACATTTCATCGTTGGGATTTTTATGGTATTTTTGTGGCGAATTCAATGATTTCAACGCGCATATTAATTGAATTTATCTGATAGTTATTGCCACTTCAGCAACGTTCATTTTGGTAACAAGTTGCAACCATGTGCAAATGATATGTGGCAACTACATCGCAATTTCTGTCTAATTTCACAAGCTGCAAAATCCAACAAAAGCGTTTCGTTGCGTTTCGTTGCATTTCGTTTCGCAAAATCCTTTTTGTTCTCATTTTTGAGCACATATTTCTCTGATAGAGACAAAGAGAATAACCAGCGTAAAGGAAGGGAGAAAAGTTTTCGTTCAATTTAAGCGATTTATATGCGTTGCAGGACGGGCAAGCGACGCTCCCAAATGAAATGGCCAACAAAATGGCCAACCAAATGGCCAAAATTGCAGCCAAAAAATGGGCACACTCTAGAGGCGAATATACACACAGAAGAGAACAAAAAAAAAACACCAAAATTCAGAAAACGAGGAAAGCGGAAAAATTGCGGACTGCGGAGAACTACCATATACATAATACAGGTAATTCCCTCCCACCAGAAAAAAAATATAAAAAAAAATAAATAACATTTCGCCTCGTCTCCTCTTCCTACGCCTCGCCACGCTGCGAAAAGTTTTTGTGACCAGCCAGGCGACATTGACGCCAGAAAGCAGAATATTCAGCATGTTTCAGCCAGAGCCTTGGGCAAGTCCTTATTCTCATAAGTTGTTATTGTTATTACTGTTATGCCCTAACAAAATGTATTATGGCTATGTCAAGCGTTGTGCAACACTTTAAAGAAAAGTTCTTCATTGTTTTTCTTTTATTTTTATACAAACTGAAACAGAGTCTTCTACAAATTATATGAACAAAAAAACCTTAATAATAAAATGCCGATAGAATTGAAATAAACATACATATAAATGTATATACTGTGTAAGGGTATTCAAAACTTCGGTATGCTTCATTTACTAGCGGTTGGTGGTGGCCCAGTAAGGGGGGTCACGTTTTTATGGCCAAATGCAGTGGCATGTTTCGCATAACGTGTGCAACATAAATTCACTTACCTGTCACAAACATGCACATACACACGAACGTATGTATATATATACATACACATACATACATATGTATGTATATGTACATATATGATTGCACTCAATGATATCCAAATTTTACAATGTACATACACGTACAAGTACAAGTATATGACAATGTATGTGACAATGTATGTGACAATGTATAAAATAATGTGAAATATGAAATGCATATTTACTTTACATTAAATAAATATTTGTCAAATCAAGGTAAACATATCGCACATTAGTTAAGAAAATACACGCGCGCACGGGGCGTATGAGTTATGAGTTTATTGCATTTCTCAAATGTGTCAAACAATCTGACCATATCTGAGTTTCACTGGCACAATTCAATCTAAGGAAGAGAAATGCATTAAAAAATTCTCAAAAAGAGATGAAGAGACTGGGAAGAGTCCATCATATTTGTACAATTGCAATTTGTGGTTCACGATGCGATGCGATTATGCTGACTATGACAGAGGACTTGAGCATTCTGGACGTGGGCAACAGTTGTGAACAGCAGAGCAGAGATTGTATTCAACTGAATATAACAAACAGCCACATGAAACCAGAAAATGAAAACAAATTTCAAAGATAGCTTCCACTTTCTACACAACTTTAGCAAAGATTCAGATAAATGTGCATTATTAATATTATTTATAAACTGAAATACTTCAATTGGTTTTTGAAAAAAGTTTGAAAATATATACGCTTTAATTAAATTAGCTGATTTTAGTCGATACTAAATTATTGAATATATGAATTAATTACAAAATAAATTTAAGATTTAAATAAATATCTTATTTTTTCAAATTTCTTAAGGATACACAGATATTTTATCAATCGTTAATATTTATTAAATTATTTATTTATGTATTTAAAGAAATTAAATTTTAAAGTAAAAATTACAAATGTTTAAAATATATATTAAATACGAAATATAAATTAAATAAAAAATTTACACAAAAAAACAGAAATCTGAAAATTAAATTCAAAATATATGGAAATATAGAAAAAAAACAAAAAACCAACAAAGAAGTGAACTTCATTCAAGCTTGCATTTCACTTTGAGCACTTTTTTCTTTGAGGTTGCCAAACAATTAAAGCCAATATTGGCAAGCGCTTTATTCAAATCGACTGCCAAAAACGTGTTTGATTGGCCACTTATTGGGCGCTTGAAAACATTTGAATTCGGCTAACGCAAATTTTTGGGATCGGAAACTAATTGGTAACAAACCACATGAACATCAAATGCTAATGCAATCGCAAATGTTCGCTGCACATAGATAAATACTGAAAAAGAGAGAGAGAAAAAGACCGAGATAGAGACAAAGAGAGAGACAGGGGGTAAGATAACGGATGTGATTACATTTGAATTAATGCTAAATTAGCCATATTTTGCAGGCCAGAAAGCCATATGTATTGTCAATGTCGATGTCGTCGTCGATGACAATGACGATGACGATGACGATGACGATGACGATGCCGATGCCGATGACGATGACGCTAGCAACGATGATGACAACAGCGGCATTGGCATGGAGATTAAGCGTGACGACAAATCTACTGTGAGGGATGACAGAGAACTGTTGGCTTGGGCTGATGGAGGTGGACGTAATGACCCTGGGTGCCACTTCTCTGTTGTTGTTGTTATTGTTATTTTATTGTTGGTTGTTGCTGTGCATTGTTAGCATCCATGGCGGCCAATGCATTTGGCGATGATTCACAATACAAAAGATGCAGCCCAGCCGGCGATGATTCGAAGGGCGCGGCGTAAAAAAGTAGTGGGTAGCGATAAATAGATGTATAGTCAATGGCTGTCTCCCATCTCTTTGTCCTCTCTGACTCTCAACACACATAGACACACACAGACACACAAACACACACACACATTAAACATCTTTGGCTGTGGCTGCGACTGCGACTGCGACTGTGGGTATGTCTTTGCGTCTAGCAATTTGCTAGGCAAGCTGACAAAACAAGCCCCTGACCCCAAAAAGTAGGCAACAAAAAGCGCTGACTGCTTTGTCAGCAATTTAACAATGCTTCCTCACTCTGCTACACTCTCGCTGTCTCTCTCTCTCCTTCTCTTTCTCTTTCTTTTTCACTATATATCTCTGTTTTGAGCCTCCAACCACCATTTGATATGCTAATAACCAATATTTTAGAGCAAAACCACTATTTGCCGTTGAAATCGTCGCCAACAATAATGGAAGAACTTTACAAATAGCTGAATCATGGCAGAGTGCAGAGTGGGGAGAGGGGGGGGGGGGGATAGTCTTCCAATGAAGTTGAGCGCATTGCAGAAGACAGCTCAAAGCATTCATTTCACTGAATAATTGAAAAGCGAAAGACAAATTTCGAAAACTTTTTACTATAATTTTGAAGTATTCACCCAATGCTCTCCTTCTTTTAATATGTGGAGGAAATATATTTAATAAGAAAAAAAAAGAAAATATTTATTATATTTTTGACAACATACATAAGTTCATTGTGTAAATAAAATTTAATATAACAAATTTAAAAATATTACTCACCTTGCGTCACAGGCTCATTCGCTGTGTGTTTAATTAAAAGTTTACTTTTGGCTAAGAATTATTTGTTTTGTTTTTTTAATGGTTAATTTGTTTTTTAAATTAGGTTTTGTTTTGTGTGTTTTGTGTTATGATTATTATTGAAGAGAATTTGAAGAATTGAAAATTAGAAACACTTCTGGAATTTATATTGTAGTTCTCAAATTGCTTAATTTATTTTTAACAAAATGTTTTTGCCTGGCGCCTGAGTTAAGTTTGTGTTAACTTTAACTTTTATACAATAAAATTTTTATTTGTTAACATAACGAACGAGCGAACGAACGAACGCATCAAACGTAGAAACTACGGAAACGAATACGATTTAAAACATTGAGGGTAAGAAAATAGTTTGGCTAATTTTATTTGATTATTATTATTTAATTTAATTTTTTAATTTGTATATACCACATATATGTTTATCTTTTTTTAATATATATATATAATAGAATTTTTATCTCTGATTATGGTGTGCAACACGCAGCTAAAAGGCATTCTCAAACTATGATATTGTTTAGAAAAATAAAAACATAAATATTTAATATATATATATATATATATATTTTTTTTTATACCCTTGCAAAAAGTATTCATGTTTTTTGGATATATGTAGATACTATAGAAATTGATTAATTTCTCAGTTAAATTTACAAATTCAAGATTTTGCAAGGGTATAGAATATTCGAAAATAATTTACTTTTTGGTTTTGTTTTTTATCAGAAAATTAAGTATGTAATGTGATTTTTCGTTGTAGTTGAGAGAAACATTGGCGGAGTGTTGGGTACATGCCATTATACAATAAAATATTATAGTATTTTTGGTATCTGTGACGAGTATGAAATAAATAATTGAACAAATGTACGATATGATTGAAAAACAAAGTCAATTTAGAAACAAATGTATATTTATAATAAATAGATATTATAAATACTACAATAGAATCAAGCCAATTATTTAAATTAAACTCAATTTCTAAAAGATACTTTCGCTACGGCTTTAAAAGATACAATAGATTTGGGTATATGTACAAGGATCTTTGAATGTGTAACCGATTCGAGTTAGTTACTTGGAAATATAATACAAAAAATGATTATTATTTTGAGTTTTTTTTTTTTATTTTATTATTTATTTTTAATTTAGTTTGCAAGTTAGATACGAGTATTTCGATTGCTTTTTTTAATTTTCAAACTGTTGAGAGAAGTTTTTCAGTTATTGTGAAAGAAAAGTTGAAGGAAATGTTTTCAACATACAAAGATAGACAAGACAGTTGAAAAAGGACAGCAATAGGGCAAACGAAACAACAAATATAAATAGGGAAGTACATAAATATAATACTATAACTTTGTTTTTTTCTATTATTTATTTGTATATGCATACATATTTATAATAATATATTATTAAAATGTTCAACAAAATTCGTTATTCGAAATGTTGAATGACAGACAGCAAACATGGAACAGTGAAATATGAAACATGGCAACATGGAAACAGTTAAAATTGGAACATGACACAAAATGCCACTAGTTGGCTAACAAAGTTGTTTTGGCAAGTTGAATTTGGTTAGAACTAAATTTGGGATAAATTGGATATGTGGATGGTTCCACTTCAGTAGAAGTTAAAAATCATAAGTTTTATATAATACATAAGTATTTTGTTTTTATTTCTTTTGCAGAGAACGAAAACGAAACATACTAAGTATTATTAATACTAAATATATAGTATTTTATGTATTTTATAAGTACATATATGTATAATTTGATAATAAGTAAAATCAAAAACAAATTAAGTTTGCTCACTTTTTGCACATGGAAACGTTGACGACATTTTGAGAAGCGTCATAAAACGATTCTTTTGTATAATATTATTATTTATATATTATTTATATTTTTGCTCTCTCTCTCACTTTCTGTCTCTCTCTCTCTTTTTTTTTTCTTTCTCTCTGTCTGTCTGTTAAAACTGGTTCAAGCTGAGGCTCAAGCTTAAGTTGAGTGCTGTGCTTGGTTGTGGTGGTCGTTAGTTTGTTACTTAGTTATTTGGTGGTGGGTGGTGTTCATAGTGATTGGTAGTGGTTGGTAGTGGTTGGTAGTGGTTGATAGTGGTTGGTAGTGGTCGGTAGTGATGGTGGTGACAGTGGTGACAGTGGTAACAGTGGTGATGGTTGTGGTAAGCGGTGCGCGATAACTTTTGCGGTTAGCTGTGAAGGGTGCAACATTGAACAGATCTTAGACATATGTATGCATAAATTGACGTAAATGTTATCTCTGCTTTTATTATTTTTTTTTTATTTGTTAATTTATTATATTTTGTAAATTGTTTTGTTAATTGTTTTGTTTCAGTTATTCCATTTCGTTTTTGTATTTCGTCACTGATTTAGCTTCCAAGTATTTCTTTTATTTCAATAATAAATAAATATTTAACAAGAACTCCGTTATACGAGTTAATACGATTTTTCTTTATTCAATTGATTTTTCACTCTTTGGATTAACTTTACCGTATAAGCGACAAGCACGCGATATCAAAAGTAGTTGGCCAAAAAAAAAAAAACACAAAAAAAAACATATCTACAAAGTGGAGGAAGACAAATTATATATGTACATACATACATACATATATATACATCCATACATATATGTACATACATTCTGATAAGAAACTGAACTAGTGCGAGGGAGTGGGGAGGCGGTTTAAACAAAGTTTAAACAAAATGTGCGAGTTCCAATGACAGCAAGTTTTGGTTTGTTGTTTGTATGGCTTGAATGCTCGTCCATTCGTATCCCCCACCCCCTCGCTGCGTCACTGCCCTTGGCTGAGGGGCAGCGGGCGAAAGCGTTGGCGATGACGTCGACATGGTTGAAGTTGAACGCACAATGTGAAAAAATCATAAATAAAAGAAATAAAAACCGTTAAGAAGAAGAGGCAAGAAAGAACGAAACGAAAAGAAAAAAAGAAAAAAAGAACAACCCTCCAACATAAATGAGGGGGGCAGGGGCGCTGACTCAGTCAGTTTCGGAGGCCAAAGACTTAAGGCTATAAGTAAAGCATTTAACAAGAAATCTAACCAAAATCATAATTGAATCATAAATACGGTTAAAGCAAACGCAGCACAAAAAAAAGAAAAGTAAAAACAAATAATCAATTTTTTTTAGCCTCACATTTTTTTTTCCAATTTTCATTTATCAATCTTTTATATTCTTTTGTTTTCGTTATTATTTTTGGGCGCCTTTCAAACAACTGCGACTGCCACTTTCTCTATTTTTGTCCATTCGCGTCTTTTGTTTAAGCCACATTCTCTTATTCTTGTCTATGCTTTTGCATTTTTTACTTTATTTTGTCACTTCTTGATTTTCATTTTTTATATTTTGTTCCTTATTCATTTGTTTAATTTGTGATTTGTAATTTGAAAATTAATTTTATTATTTTGCTTCTCTTCTGTTTTAGTTTGCAAATTTACAAGCTTTCTTTTGTTATTGTTGTTTCTTACACACTCACATACGAATCCACACACACACACAAACACTCATTACACAGAGACAGTGCACTCAAAAAAAAATGTAATAATAATAATAATAAATTTGGCTGCATACTTTTTGCAGGCAGTTTTAGAGGACTTTTCAGCAACGCGTATGAGTCAGGACTGAACCTGCAGGCGAAATTCCAATTGGATTTCGTTTTTCTCTCCCTCCCTCCCTTCTACCGACTCACAAATTGTCTCTCTCTTTTTCTTTCTCTCTCTTCGTTCTCATCATTAAAAAAGAGAAAGACGGGGTTAAAGCAGCGCTGCCAGCTGTGAATTTTTTTTTTTTTAGTGTTTGTTGGCGGCAGGATTTTGATTTTGAATTTTGCAACACAAGAATTATTATTATAAGGAATTATTTGTTTATTTAATGATAAGAATTTTAAAATATATTCACAAAAAATGCTGATGCTACATGCAGATTCATAATGCTAAAGTTGAAAAGAAATCAAATAAAAACAATTTGGGGCTGAAAACATGTGGTTAAATTCTGAGAGCGTTAACTAAATAAAAATACTGCGCATCTGCGCAAAGCTTTCTCTCGTTTTCCATGGAAAAGCTTAAAAACATGTGACTTTTGTGTAACCAAAAAAAAAAAACAACAAAAAATAAAAGAAAAGTCGCTCCCCAATTCGCAACTGGCAACGTTGCGTCGTTTAAACAGAAGTTGAAGCACAGAACGTGAGAGACAGGCAGAGAGAGAGAGAGAGAGAGAGAGAGAGAGAGTGATTGTGGGTGTAAGGAAAAGTGACGAAGAGATTCAAGAAACTTTCTATGCGCAATATTTTGACATTTCGAAGGGCAAAAGAGCAAGAGAGCGCTTCCGAATTTAGCCAAAATAATAAATTAATAAAAATTTGAGTGTGTCAATTGGGGTGCGTACGTGTGTGTGAGTGTATGTGCATGTATATGAATTGAATGAATGAGTAACATGGATCTGAGTCAAAGACCTGTATGAATATGTGTGTATGTGAACGTAATGAATGTGTTTGCTTTGGATGTGTAAAATTGTAACAAATTTCCTGAATATCGTGTATATAAATTAATTTTCTCTAACATAGCAAAAGTTTGAAAACCAAAACACTTTTGGAACAATCAAAGCAACTCTGACAACATTATCTTTCTCTCTCTCTCTCTATTTGGCTCTCTCCATGACAATCAAGCAAAGAACTTTATATAATAAAGTACGCTCTAAAATGTCAATACAAATAAAAAAACGGCATGCACCGATACACATACAAACACACACGCACACATGCACATACGCACACACTCGCCCTAATACGCACACTCACGGACAAATGAACACGCGCGCGTTTATGACCAAAAAACACAGCATGAAAATTCAATTTGCTGGCTCCATTTTTTTCTTTTGCACGTTTATGGAAAAAAAAATTTGTTAAAAAAATTTTTAAAAAAAATTCGTTTTTTGTAGCTTGATATTCAACACGATTTAAAAATTTTCCATTAATTAGCAATTGTCGCATTTGTTATTGTTGTTGCTTTTGTAGTAAATACTTTTGACGTGTACTCGTGAGATACCGTTATGCTAATTTTCGTATAACGCTGCAAAGTGCTCTCCAAAACGCAGAAATCGCACTAAAACTGAAACTGAAACTGAAACCAAAGCTGAAGTCATGCCTTTGACATTTGGAACTCTTTAACCTCAAAACGTTGGCCATACGACAAAAAGTATACGCTGTTAAAATAGTGAGAGAGCAACAACGCGGGAGAACGAAAGAGAATACATGCGCAAAAGCTACTAGTGCAACCCTTGTAGGAGTAGTGCATATTATGGCCGCCAGAGGGCACATATCTAAATGAAGCTTTTAAAGCTCTTAAGCTTAGAGCTTCTCCATATCCTATTGAGTTAAAATTATGTTTAGCCAAGCTTTTTTCAAGAAGTTAGAGCTTTGTTCACGTTAACGATCGAGTCTGGTTAACCTCTAAAGTTGTAGTTTTATATTATACCGTTGTTGAAGCTTTCAATATATAAAATACTTAAGCACATTATTTTTGAATATTTACATTTATTAAATATCAAACAATTTTAATTACAAGATGATTTAGAATTTTCAATATTCAGTAAACCGAAGAAAATTATTTAATAAAAAATACACATATATTCTCAATAGCAGAAAATTCATTTTACAATTTGAATAGCAAGTAAAATATATTTTCAAATTCGATAAATTAATCGATTGCCAATTTCATCTGTTTTTAAATTTTTCTGAAATTCTTTTACCAGAAAAATATAAAAATATGTTAAAAATTGTTTATATAAGTACATCGATTTTTTATAACAATACTATTCATTAATATCAATGTGTTTGTTTTCTATTTACAAAATTTTTGGTATTTTAAAGCATAACAGCAGGCTTGTCAAAAGTAACGAGTGGACGATTACAGCGAGTGCAAGAGTCGAGTGCACTCGCATACAGGCGCCCAAGCACACAGACAGACAAGCTGGCTCTCGCACATTTTGTTTTCACAATATTTTCCCGCACAACCACACTCACACAAATGAAATGGGAGAAAGGACACAAAGCATTTGAGTTTTTCAACCCCCAGAAAGGAGCGAAAAGAAAGCGAAAAAAACCATTGCATACACGTAGGGGGCAGCAAAATCAACGAGTAGTGCACAAGATGCGAATTGTGAGCAAGAGCAGGCGCAAAAGACCGACGAAGCAACCGCCCCAGCACCCACAAGCGAGGACAACGAAGACGATTCACCGCTGCCAGTATTAACGCCGGCAGAACAACCACTCGCACACACTCACGCTGGATGGGGACGACAACGGCATCGACCCGCCCAGGGAAAGGAGGAAGGCACTGCAAAACACAACAAACCGTAAAGCATTCGCGACGCATCGCAATCGCAGTTGCTGCGACGCCAACGCTAGCAGCACATTTATACATACATACATACTCACGTAGATATGTATGTACATATGTATGTACACGACGACGGCTTTTGGAATGACAGGATGTGGGCTGTTCGCAGCAACAGAAACAGCAGCGGCTTGTGGCCAAAAGGTGGGTGGGTGGTTATAAGTGGAAAGTAAGGAAAGGACAGGGAAGGGAAGGGAACGGAAGGGAAGACAGATGGAAACGACAATACGGCTCTACTTGCCAGCAGCTTTACCACTACATAAACAAAAATTCGATTTATGACCACTGTGGATGGGGGTGGACACGATTGCGACGGCGACGGCGACGGCGACTGTGGCTGCGGCTGTGGCTGCTGCTGCTGCTGCGGCTAGAGGCGTTGTGCCTTGTTTTCGGCATAGAGTTTTTTTTTTTTTTTATTTTTGTTGGGGTGGCGCCATTCGTTTTGGTTGTCCTTTAGTTGCCCCCTCCGTTGCCACCGCCTGTGTCTACGTCTCTGCCACTGCGTGTGTCTTAGTGCTGACTGTGACAGCAACGGCGTACGTCGTGGCAATAACGACAACGATAACGTGGATACGGAGTCGGGCACGAAGGCGGCTACGTAGTATATGGTGCAGATGACGATGTGTGGCGATGTCAGCCAGCATTATGCATACACTAAGCGAAATTCTATATTATAAGTAGGATAACATAATGGTTTGTGTGTGTTATGTTACATGGTATATTAATTACTTTATTATTATTTATTTATTTTTGTATTATATTTAAATGAATCCAAATTTATCAACAATTTTAAGAATAAATCCTTAAACATATAAAATGCAATGATTAAAGCAAGTCAATATAAGCTTGTATTAATATTTTCTTGCAGTGTATCCACCAATATTCTCATCCTCCTACAGTCATCCTTGTCGCTGTCGTCGTCATCTCAATTCGCGTGTGCAAACACATGTACACAAACACACTCACATACACACATATATATGTGTATTAAATATATAAGTATATGTAAATATATATATATAAATATATACATATGTATATGTATATATATAAATATGTATGTTTGCGTACAAGGGCGTTCGGTTTGACTGTCGACGGGCTCTTCGCATAGACGATGCGACTGCGACGGCGACGCCGCGACATGGACGAGCTTTTGGCCTGAGAGAGCCTCTGTGTGTGTGTGTATGTGTGTGCGCTAGAGTAAGTGTGTCTTTGTGGCGCTTTGGCGGCGTTGCTCGCTAAAACTTTTTCGCACTCCAATATACTCACACACACACACACACAAACAACACGCACACACACCCACTCATACACACGCATAACACACAAAGCACGCGCAGGCAGAGTCACAGTCACAGACGCATACACAAACACATACATAGACGACATAGAGAAATGAAAGCCTCTGCGACAGCGACGCGCCAACGACGACGACGATAACTGCGACGAGGACATACACATAAATAAAAAGTCCTTCATTGCGACGCGACCAGCGAGTAACGGCATATGAACGTTGCGGAGAAAACGTTCCAAATAGGCAAATCAACGGATTACCAAATTACAAAAATAAAAAAAATAACAAAAATAGCAGAAGCGACAACAACAACATACACAAAAATAACATAAACGAAATATAAAAAAAATAAAATAAAATAAAGCAACAACAAACAACAATTAAATAATTGAAAGAAAAAGCATAAGCAACAGTGCACTAGTCAAAATAAGAAACTTAATACAAAAAAAAAACCCAAAAACAAAAATTGTCTTTTTCTTCACAAATTTTTTTTCGGTGTGTGTACAAAACTAGTGGACGCTGAATGAAAAAGCAACAAAATATAGAAAGAGAAATATTAATAAAAAATATAAATAGAAATAGAAAATGAAGCATATTTAATAAAGTACCGAAGCAAAAACGCAGTAAGCAAAATAACAAAAAGTGCAGCAGCGGCCGTATGGCATACCAAGGCGTCTAGCAGCCGCCACCCCCCCCCCTCCTCCTTACCCACCCATTCCAATTGAATTGAAGCAGTGCCCATGACACATACACATACACATTCACACACACACGCTTGTACACATACTAGACAACTTGGGTGGGTGCTATCACACTGACAGCAAAAGGAAAGAAATTGTTCAAAGCAAACAAAAAAAAAAAAAAAACTTAACAACAACATCGAATAATATATGTATATAGCAGTTATCCCCCCGACCCCCCTCTCAACGAATCCTGTGAATGACAGGACAAACCTAAAGATAATTTGTTTGTAAAAAGCATTTTGTTAAGTGTGAAGTGGATTGCTTATATATATAAATAAATAATGCCTGTTTGATTTTTTTTTTACATATTTTTTATGTTGTGTTTGTTTTTTTTCTATCTGCAATTAAATAAATTTGCCAACATAAATAACAGCTGCAATATAAGCATACAAAAATTAATACAACAATATGAAATAAAAATACCAAAAAATTACAATAAAAAAAAACAAAAACCAAAAACAAAAAGAAAAAGAAAACGAAGACAGCAAAAAGAAAAAGGCAACGTTGCACAGCGTTGCCACATGTTTGCAGCAAACGTGTGAGCGCAGGAAACGCCAAAAGTCATAGCGAGTAACGGGATACAACGCTCAGCGAGCTTTTCGTTCATTTCGTTACGGTTTTATTTTTTTTTTTTGTGCTGCTTTCGAATTTTTTTCCGCGCTCGCTAATTTTGTGCTCCCTTTTAGCTGCTCGCTTGCTGTGTGCGTGTATGTGCGCGTGCGTATGTATGTGTGTGTCTGTGTGTGTGTGTGTGTATGTGTGTGCTTGCGTGTATGTGAGAGAATGTCCTGCTGCCAGTAGCTGATATACGCGGGTGTACATAAAACAACGCCACGCATTCATTTTAACGGTTTTTTTTTCTCTTAGCAACTTATCAACAGAAACAACAACAAAAATATACATACATATATAAATTGAAACTATTTTGGAAGAAGAAGAAAAGGAAAATATTAATAAAATCAAATAGCCAACAACAATAAACAGCAACGGAGCAACAAATGCAAGCAATGCAACAACAGCAACACGAAAAGCAGCAGCAGCAACAACAACAGAAACGACAACAACAACAGCAGCAGCAGCAGCAGCAACGAGTGTAGTGTGTGTGTGTGTGTGTGTGTAAGTGTGTGTGCAGCTAGCACGCGACGTGTGTGTGTGAATAATGAAGAAGAAGCAGAAGCAAAAACAGCAGCAGAGGCAAAGAGAGGCGCCAACAACAGCAGCATCGCCAGCAGCGACAGCGACAGCGACGTTAGCAGAGCCAGAGAGAGGCGTCGTAAGCAGCAGCAGCGGCAGCAGCAGTAGCAATTCGCGACGCAGCAGCAGCAGCAGTAACAACAACAAATAGCAAAAACTGAGCAGCGTTCGGCAAAGCGCAAACAAAACAACAGCAAAAATAACAACAGCAACAACAACAGCAACAACACCATCAACAACAATACCCATACCAGCAATAACATCATCAACAGCCAAGCGACGACAAACAACGCAGCAGCAACA
Source organism: Mulgravea parasiatica (assembly GCA_037075045.1). Classification (NCBI taxonomy): domain Eukaryota; kingdom Metazoa; phylum Arthropoda; class Insecta; order Diptera; family Drosophilidae; genus Mulgravea; species Mulgravea parasiatica. Next base: position 50,458 of record JBAMCR010000132.1, read on the forward strand.
ACAACAACAACAACAGCAGCAGCAGCAGCAAATACGTCCAGCAACACCAATTAGCGGCAACGGCAGCAGCAGCCATAGCCGCAGCAGCAGCGCCAGTAGCACTTGCAGCAGCAGCAACGCCAGTAGCAGCAATAACCAAAAGAAAAACAACAATAACAACAACAACAACAACAGCAAGCTAAACGCAGCGAATATGTCCAAGACGTTAACAACAGCAGCAGCAACAACAACAGTGGCAGCAGCAGCAGCAGCAGCAACAGCGGCAACAGCAACAACATCAACCGTTAACAGCAACGCAACCGATTTTAGCGCATTCGATTTTAATGATAGCTCGGATAATTCCGATACGCCCTTAGTGCCACGAGCGCCATTTCTAAGTCGTGCCGCGACAGCAGCAGCAGCTGCGGCGGCAGCAGCATTGAGCGCGAGCAGCGGTAGCAATAGCAACAGCAGCGCCAATATTAACCACCAACAGCAGCAGCAGCTGCAGCAACACAGCAACAATAACGCGAACAACAATGCCAATTCGCTCAGCAACAACAGTTTGCACAGCAGCAGCCAGCACAATAACAACAGCAATAGCAGCAGAAGCAGCAGCAGCTCTCAGAGCAGCGATGACAGCAACAGCGATGCAACGGCAGCACAGGCGGCAGCGGCAGCAGCGGCGACAGCAGTAGTTGCGGCAGCGGTCAATGCATTGCATAATGGTAAACAACAACAACAACAACAACAACAACATCAACAGCAGCAGCAACATCATCATCATCAGCAGCAGCAGCAACAACATCATTTTAACAACAACAACAGCAAGCAGCGGGATCGCGAAATGGATGAAGAGGATGAGGAGCCGCTGGATGAGGATGAAGATGATTATGATGATGAGGACGACGATGATGAGGATGGGATGGATCAGCATATGCCCAGCAGCAACAACAATAACAACAACAACAATGACAACATTAACAACATGCATGCAATGCCATCAACGCCAGCAGCGCTGCCAGCTGATCTGCGCCACGAATTGGCCAGCCACGATCACAGCCAGGAGCAAGCGGATTACGACGATGATGATGAGGATGAAGACGATGATGAGGATGATGATGATGCTGCCAGTAGCCATTTGGATAGTCGTACGGCATTAACATCGGCGCACTTAACTAGCGCTGCTGCTGCCGAAAGCAGCGGCTTGCATATGAGCGCCGTCGCTGCGGCTGCGGCTGCTGCTGCGGCGGCGGCGGCTGCAGCGGCGGCTGCCAAATTGAATGCAGCAAATGTGGTTGCGGCACAGTTAGAGCATCACAGTCAAAATGCAACAACGGTACTGGATATGGTCAGCAATGCTGCTGGCGGCAACATGGGGCTTGGCGTCGGTGTCGGCGTTGCGCCCAGCAGTCTTATTGGCGGCAACAGCAACACAAGCTTCTCCACAAACAACAACAGCAATCCTGCACTTAGCTCGAGCATTGGCTGCGCAGCCAACTGTGCCAGCGAACATCATCCGACGCGGCATAATCAGCAGCAGCAGCACCAACAGCATCAACAGCATCAACAGCAGCAACAGCAGCAACAGCAGCAACAGCAGCAACAGCAGCAACAACACCAACAACACCAGCAACAACAGCAACATCAGTCCAGCGCGAGCAGCGCAGCCAGCGAACGACGAAAATATCGGCATCAAAATTACAGTAAAAATATCTATATAGGCACAAAGAACGCCGAGAAGTGGGAGCACATGCGCACTCGACTCCAGTTCAAGAACGATGTTGAATTTGTCGCTTATCTCCTGAATCTGGCGGACAACGATACGGAGCGCCTGAACAAGTGAGTATCGCAAAATACGATAATACCACATTGTAGATACAAAAAGGATAACAAAAATAAAATGTCCTTGCCTTGAAATTGTTCTAAAAAAATCTAAACTGATCAGCGAAAATTACAATGCATTTGAATTTGAAATAAACACTTGGGGGTTATACTATATTATTAATATATATAGTATATAAACTCTAAACGGATTATAATTTGCGTAATCCTAACCAAAATCTACCCTGAATCTCTATAATAAATATAATATTTGGGCTAATTCTACAGTTTGTCATTTCTCCAAAGGAAATATTTACAATATAAGATTCGCTGATTCTGTCCCATATAGATAAACTAACACAGATAGAATTATTTGTTTATATATTATATTTCCTATAAATAAATTTATATAAATTGGATATTATATCAATAATATTGGATATTATCTCATAATAAAATAACAGAGGGACTAACCCCCCCTCATCAAGAGGAGAAGTTTGACCCAAAACAGATTGCCTTCAATTTTAAATTTTAATATTTATTTATTATTTACTTAATATTATTAAATAATAAATAAATATTATAATATATACTATACTAGCAACCCTGTCGTGCTTCGCCACTCGTTTCTTAAACGATTTGTTTAATAATAAAGAGAAAATTAAAAGCCAC
>JBAMCR010000133.1:7588-19776 GCA_037075045.1 Mulgravea parasiatica
TCTACGGGTATCGGTGTAAACATGCAACCGGTTTTCCCACCAGGAACGCCCAGTTGAATGCACACATATGCGCGCAGGCCCATGCGACCACCTTGCAGGGAGGTATCCACAGTTAAATGCACAGGATTGTTGCACTCGCGTGCATAGTACTCGTGAATGACGGAACTGTGATTCGTCACTTCATTGCCAGTGGCCCACCAGCCAACCACGCTCTCGTTAGCGTTCACCTTGCGGTTTAGATCGTACATATCCAAGGCATAACTTAGCTCAGCCTCCACTTGGTCATCGTGCTCCTTATGCGGCACACAGAAACAATTGGTAACCTCAACGATTCCCTTGTCAACCGAACCCAACAGTGTGCCGATAACACGATGTGAATCAGCATTGCGGCGTTCGAACGCGTCCACAACTTGGAACAGCACAACCGGATGAACACGTACAGTTAAATTCAGTGCCGACATTGTTAGTTTTATGTATTAGAATTACAAAATTTCACATAAAATTTAGCAAACGCCACGCTGCGTGAAAAGGACTTAGAGATAGCAAACACTGTACGATAGTCTGTAATGGCCAACCGATATATGTAGAGCTGCCTACTTGTTCCACAAATGGGCAGCACTTTTCCGTCTATATGTAGCAGTTGCGCAACTGTTGGGTTGCACGAAATATAGATTTATTGAAACTTATCGAATTTAAATGGAGAAACGCGCTTTACTTTTGAATTTTATGTTATGATTGTAAATTTTCGAAATATTTTATTTTGTAGTAGCAAATTTAGACAAATATGCCTAGTTTGTAGTCAAAACTAATTAATAAAAAAGAAAAAATCCCATTTAGTACATAAAAACAAATTTTATTAAATAATATTCTTATATAATGCTCACTTAGCATAAATACGCTAGGGATAGATGGTAGTTCTATGTGAGATTGGCCCTTAGAAAGCGGGCTTGATCGCTAAGTTGTTTTTCAGTTACCTAGAGTATCTTTTAGTTTACTACAAAGACACACACTATTGAATAATACACTCAATGAAAATACAATAGTTCTACAATACTTTCTACCACACTTCACATTTGTGCACGGGATTCATGTGTGAGCCTTCTGGGCATTGGAAGTCCTTGGCAAAGTCCTTCATATTGCTGAGCGAACCAAGTACTCGGAACTCTGATGGCGAGTGCACGCCTGTGGTAATTCTCATCTTCAGAGATTCTGCAAGCAAATCAATTGGATATTTTAGTAAAGTTTTTTGTTTTATGAATAAATAGCACTTTGTGCTGATCGAACCTTTTCGATATTTGGCACACCAGGTCTGCCCAGCCGAGATCCAAAACATTTGCTGAGGTGTATAGTCTAGGCCAGGCAATTTAGGTTCGGGCCCATGTTTGTCCACCCAGCGTTGATAAGCGATATAAGATTCCTTTACACCACCATTGTCAGCGATATTCTCGCCTTGCGTGTTAATACCATTCAGCTGTATAAAATGAACATATAGTTAGAGAAGCTGTTCCAGAGATATACATAATATATATCAATGCTGGACTCACATTTAAGCCTGTGGCACGATCCGTATAGTTGCCATACTGGTCTATAATACACTGAGCTTTTTTCAAATACGCCTTCTGCGTATCTGGTTGCCACCAATCACGCAAATTACCCTTCACGTCAAATTGGCGACCCTGATCATCGAATCCGTGAGTTATTTCATGTCCAATGACATAGCCAATGGCTCCGAAATTCATGTACTTGGGCCGGTGGGCGTTAAAGAAGTGACCCTGCAATATGCCAGCCGGGAATTCTGGAAGAGATCATTTAGAAATTATAATTTGTTTTAAACGACAATCGTAAGCAACTTTAACATACGTATGCTATTTTCCAAGGAGGAATAGAAGGCATTCACAATAGCTGGGCGTGCATGACGCACCCAATCGGTCTTGTTGACCGGCAGTCTAAGCTTGTTGAATGAATAGTCGGTGCCAAAAATGTTCATGCGCAAGAAGGACTCGAAATACTGATCCGGATTGATGTCCAATTTATCATAATACTTGGCCAACTTCTCGTTGTCCAGCATCTCGTCAGGATAGCCAATATGTGTGGACATGCTATGCAGCTTCTCTTTGGCCTCCTGCTTAGTCTTGTCATCCATCCAGATGACTTCATCCAAAATATCGCTGAACACCTTGCGTATGTCATTAACCATCTCCAAGGCATTCGCCTTCGAGTCCTGATTGAAATGCTTGCGCACGTACAGCGAGCCCACGGATATGCCCAGGCTGATATTATTTAATGGTTGATTGGTTACATATATTAATAATTGTGATGTTTATGCGGTATCGTTGTGCCATTTGTTGTTGTTGTTGTTGAAGTTGTAGTTTAGTGCATTATTATTATTATTTTATTGTTTGTTTGATATGGTGGACAGTCGAGATTTGACGTGAACGTGGAACATAAAATGATAATATTTATGAATTATTAACATAAAAAAAAAACCATTGTGCAAATACCCTTTTACCCCGCTTAATAAATCAGTTTGTGTGAAAAACTAAAACTAAAAATAATTTAAATTTCGAATCGTCAGAATGTGGAAAAAATGTGAATAGAGTTCGCTTCAAGTACTTTCTATCTCTCAACTTTGTGTTTTTATTGCTTAAACTGACACGCCAATTTAAAAACTTTACTTAAAAGTAATCTATAATTAAATAAATGAAAAGAAAAAAATCGATTTATGTAAAATAAATCACAACCTTTTGTGAATTTGATGACCGCTCGAAATTTGTTAGTTTTTCAGGTGATTTTTTTCTGTAGAATTTGATTTTTCAGGTTTCATAGTGTAGTTTTATACTGTACACAATTTTTAAAATAATTCAACATATAATTAATTAAATAAACGCTCGTAAGTTGCCAAAGACTTTTGAAATTAGCCAATTATTCTGTTGGGATATCAGAAAACTCACAATTGTTAAACTTTCTAATTTCCAAGCGATCATCGTATATGGAATTCACATAACGGACATGATAACGGTTGGGTGTTGTTTGGTTTGGACCCATGAATACATATATGCATGTTCTATATGTAGGATGTTAGTTGAGGGGTGTATATGTATATGGACGTTGTAAAATACGTATGTACTTGGCATATGAAATAAATTGATATACATTGAAGTATCTTAAAATACCTATCAAAATCGGCTTCGATTTCCTCAAAGTCACTGTAAAATCACAAAGAAAATAATCAGAAAAGAAACGAAAACAACGAGAAACATATTGAACACTGACACAGAGCACAAAGTCAAGAAGCACCTAGACATCTACTGTAGCACTGCACTAAGATTTTAAGTAATATTTACATATAACCATTCGGTAAGCATCTACTAACCTGCCGGCGGCAATATCCACACATTCCTTCCAGCGCGCCTCCTGCTCCTGACGGCCGGACAGGGCGGTGGCGTATTGTAGTTGCCGTTTACGGAACTCTTCGCTGAGGAAGCCAATAGAGAATCCGTGTATGCGCCACATCATATAGTTAGCAATCACACGATTTGGCGTCTTTGCCAGCAGCTTGCCAAGCTCCTCAAAGAATGGCGGCACAGTCAAATTGATCACCTCGTCTTCAGTAACGGTCAGTCCAGCAGGCAGGAGGGCGTTCATATAATCCACCCATTGTACGTAGGGATAGGCAAGCTGTAGCTGTTGTGGCGTGCGAGGGTTAAACAGCTCCGAGGAATTACGACGTTTCTCGTTGGGCCAGGAAATCTAAAAAGCCAAAGGACAAAGGGCAATCAGTTAATGCTAACAGACATCGAACTGCACGAACATACGTTGGCCAACGCCATCTCAAACTCGAGCGATGTAAGCAACTCCTCCTTAGCCTTTTGCTTGTCGGCGCCAAAGAGCACCGCAATGTCCACCATGTAATCATAATAAGCACTGACCAGGGTCTCATTAAAGCCCTTCACTAGATACTCGCGGCTCAGGGCTAATGCCGATTGATCCAGCTAATAAGGTTCAAATTAATTTGAAACGTTAATAATCAAATGGTGATAGGGACAATCACGCAGATGCTTACATCCATAATGCGTTTAGTGCTGTTCTGCAAATCTACTCCAATGGAGAAGTCAATAATGTAGTCCATGCTAAAGCCGGCGGCACGGAATTTCTTAACCTGCTCCTGCCAGGTCCAAGTATTGTCCGCGTTCCAATCGTCACCCTCGATCAGCGGCCAGCCTCCCAGGGATTTGGCAATTCTTGCGATTGGCTGAGCACCCAAAGATTCAATTAGTGCTGCAAAGAATAAAATAAAAAATATGTAACTTTCCCTCGGAATCTTGGTACACTATATGAGAGACTTACTTTTGTTCATGCATGCCTTGTAGAGCAGATTGGGCAGACGGAAGTGTTTGGGCTCTGTGGCAGGTCGTTCGGCTGTGATAATGTCCTTCAGTTGCTCCTGGAGCTTATCGGAGATAACTGAGAACGTGCTAATTGATACCTTGTCATCGGGTATGTTCTCCTCCTCAATGTAGTTGCCACAAGCGAACTCGTAAAAATTGTCACAAGGTTCTATCTCTGGCTTGATCTTACTGAGTACTGTGGATGCGGTGTGTATGCACTCCTTGGTGAGGCAAATGTTGTCCAACTCAGGTTTCCCTTTGGAGCTAACCTCTGGCACTTTGTTCATGGTGGTGCTATCGCCATGCAATGCCGTTGCCTGTGGAGATGACATCTCTGTATCAGAATTTGGGCTCCTGCCTTGCGTGAAAGCTGTGAATATCCAGAGACCGAAGCCTGCAGCTGCAGTCAGGAACAGAATACTACTCAAAATGAGCAGGCTTCGCTCCAGCTTGGTGCGTCGGCGCCACCAGTTGGGGTTCCTGCAACAGAACAGTACAAGTTAAGACTTGCCACATACTACATACTACAATACACTAATACATAAATCTTAATTAGGAGCTGCCTTTGCGGTTCAGCGGGGAGTAAAAGAAAAATTTCACTTCGATTTATTTTGACTCGTTTAACATATTTATCGCCTCCATAATCAATTCACTTTTTCTTTTCCTATCAACCATTGCTCATCTCGTTTATCTTGTGTTCAGCTTAAACTTGTTTACCAACATTGCCCCCTGTGCGGCGACCAACCACACTATGCTACAAATTTCAGCTGTCAGTCGAAAATAAGCACAGCTTCTGTGAGATTTTCACTTTCTATAATATACAATAATATCGTATAATATTTTATCGTGAATCAATGCTTGACTTAAACAAACTGTAAAAGCCAATACGCGACGTTTCTGACAATACGAATTTATTAAACGATGTGTGGAATCTGCATTTTAAAACAGAATGTCCAACTGATTATTATATGAAAGTTGGGTTAATAATCTATTATAGTTCGATCTGTTTGAATTCAGAATTCTAGATTTATGCTTATTGCTTTTTAAACTTATTTATGTTGACTTTTTGTGGCAAAATAATAATTGACTAGTATAATTAGCGAAATGATAAAAATTGAAATTTATTGAAGTGATATAAATATGCTTAATAAATTAATTAAAGATCTAACACAGTCGGTTCATTTAAATAATCCGCTATTCGCGCTGTTGTTGCAGGGAAAAGTGTTGTGGCTTTAAATTCAGATGATATTAGGTTAAAGCCTGTTGGACAGTGTTTCTAATTGATGACTTCCTTCCGATTAACAAATGACAGTTAGTAGAAAATGTTGCAAGAGTGGCTTTTGAATAAAAATAGACGCAGAGTGGTAATAAAACTGGTTACAATTTGTGTGTCAATTTAAAAAGTCACTTGAAAACTCGCAAAACCGTTTGAGCCACTTGAGGTTTTTAGCGGCTTTAAGATTTAATACATACAAACATACATACATATACATATGCATACGAAAAAATATTAGCCAAATTTTTAGTGGCAAACCATTTCCGTGGCAGACTTTAATTACGGTTGAAAATTATAAAATAACTAGCAAACCCGGCGTGCGTTGCTATTCATTATTTAACTGGTAAAATACCAGACAAACAGAAATCTGCAGAAGGTTGCTGTTGATTAATTCAGAAATATAAATAGCGAATTTCAGATATATGTATATATCTACGTGTGTATATCCATTCATAGGTTAGTAAAATTTATCCAGCCACTTAAGCAAATCTGTTTAAATATATATATACAAGTATACAAGTATGTGCATACATACATAAATACATACATACGTACATATTTACATACTTACATACTTACATACATACATGCATACTTGCATACATACATACATATATATGTATATATGTATATATGTATGTGTGTGTGTATCCATTAGAAGCTTGAAAAACCATCAAATACGTCATCAACGCTGTTAACGTACCAGGCGCACAGAGACATGCAGAAGGTTGCTGTATTAACTAATTTTCAATTTATTTAGCCGAGTTTCCATTTAACAGAAACCTTCTCTTTAATGCTGCTCGCCTGGTATTTTGCAAGGCTGTTGATGAATTTACAAAGAGCGAATTGAATCATTTTTCCTCATTTAAAATATAATTTTTTTCTGATGGAGTTTTCACCTACACCAGCATAAGAAGCTACTGTGAAAATGAGAGCTTCTTAGCTTTTACGGCTTGGGCTGTAGAAACATCACTATGCCTATGCCTATTGCCAATCTGGTCAAACGTTTTTATATATTATATATGCATAGATAATGCGCACTAAAGCCACAAAATTATGAGCTTCTATTAAGCTGCGATAAAGCTGAATATAATTTTAATGAGCGATTAAATCAGGCTCTATAAATCTATGCATGGTTGATTGCACATATTTTACTCTTTTTTTTCTGTAAATTTAGACAATGTGCCAAAGGTCAACATCATAACTCACATGGCATGTGAACATTATTAAGCGCATCATTAAAGCCGCATGAATAAGTTTTTTAGTTCATTGGTTTCAAAATTCTAAAAACTCACATATTTTACAAATATGATAAAATGAGATAATAATAATACCAATAATTATTTTGAATTTGTTTAATATCTAATGGCATACTAGTTAATACTCAATATAACCATAAATATGTTAATTAGCGCCAAACACATTATATAAAAAATATTTGAAGGGCATAATAACATTAAAATGATAAAAAAAAGCTAAATTTATCAAATTGTCAAAACTACTTACATCAGCTACCGATATTGGGAAATAATTAAACACATAAGTGTTTGACGCTAATTTGAAAAAATATTTAAAATTATATTTTAACATTAAAAATTAGATTTGACGTGAGATTCAGAATGCGTAAAGATATGCTTTATATATTTGCAAGCAAAAATTAATATTTATGATTAAAATTTTTTTATATACATATATACATTTCTTTTTAAAAGTATGTAGATATAAGCGTTCAAATACATTATCAAGAAAAGTTAGTATTACAATAGAAAAATACTTTTAACGAAATTCACTCATTTTTAATTTAGACTGATAGTTACTAGGCAAATAATCGGTGCAATAATCACTTAATATAATTTTCAAAGATCAGTTTTCAACTCATACTTGTCGAATTATTTGAAAATGTTCTATAAATGAGGCACGCGTGACTAGAGTTTTATTTTTAAAGTTGACATGCTCGAAAACGCCATGTAAATGTGCCATGCGCTTCAAACTTGGTTCAATAATCAGATTGCAAAATACTAGCAAATGCGCATGGTTTATGTAGTATTAGCAAAAAAAAAAAAGGTAACAATATTATAATGAACACTAGCAGTATTCAAAGCAATTATATGGTTTAATGCGGCTGAACCTTTTGCCATTGTTAACAAAACAAATGGAACACTCGCCTAACAATGTTCGCAACAAAAAGTCGCATCAACTGAACAATAAACCAAATGACAACCTCGACATGATATATTTACAACAAAAATATATAACAACTTTTTGCTTTTTGTTTAAGCATTTAGGCTTATATTTTTACAATGTCGCTTACTGAAATAAGTACATAACGAAAGTAATGGAAAATATATGTAAATTAAACATGAAGACAAAATAACAATTTATGTGTGTTGCAATCGTAATTAAAAATTAGCATTATTCGTATTAATGATCTTTTCACATTATTAAAGTCAAATCGAACTGTCAATTTATATAATTAATGCCGAAAAATATTATAATTACGCAAAAATATGTAAAGAAACGAAAACGATTTACGAGTTTTTAAATATTTTAAGCACTTTTAGTAGCGATTTGCTGTTGAAAATACTTTTAAATAAACATTATGTAAATTGAATAACTTAAACAGTCATTTGGTCAAAGTTTAATAACTTTTGATAAGCGGAGAACATAAACTGGTCTGTTCTCGTTTCCGATTCCGATCAAATTGGCCGGAATCGCATTTTTTTTTAATGTGTACATACAGATACGGTTGTTGACTGTACTTGGTCAACACACCGGATCTAAGGCAATATAAATCACCGTTAAGAGGTTATAAGCCCGATGAGAAATAAAAACAAACTCATTTGGCAGGAATTTATGCAAAAATATTGTTAAAAAAAGCATTTTGGAATTTATGAAAATGCAAAATCATCGAGAAACATAAAAACAATTACTTATTTTTTTTACTTTTTTGATACTTGGAGTAATACCAAATTTAAGATTAAAAAGTATTTACTATATATTTAATTTATAATTAAGACTTGTAGTATTATTACGACTTGTACAGGTTATCCAACAGATTAAATTGATTGAATAATCCTCTCTGAGTATTATCTAACAGTCCAATTAATGAATCTTTAAATCGTGCCCGACCATTGGCAAACATTATCAGTTTAACGTAGGTATTTCCTCTTTTCTCAAGTGCGATGAGCACGATGAGCTTTTTTTGGAATTGCATGACTCGAAATCACATCCAAATAACGCGTCTCCAACATTTAAGATCCATAGGAGGCATCTCCTGATACAATTGTCTTATTGGATTCGTGTTTATGCAACTACGAATCGATTTTCTCATAATCATGGCGAAAGCATCGCGGATAAGTCTAAGCAGCGGCAACAGCAGTCAAGTAGCTCATAAGTGACATATCCATGGCCCTTTTTCTTTATGTATCTGTATTTGTATCTGTATCTGCATTTCTATCTGTATTTGTATCTGCATATGTATTGTATCTGTATCTCAATAGTTTTATCTACTATATCTGATTTTCCATAGGGGGTGTATGGCAGCTGGTATTGGCTGTGAATATTTATTTTATTTATGAATATGCTTGCCAGGTGCTACGAATACACTCATACACTAGAAACTTTACACAAGTATCGCTATTGGGGCGGCAGGGCGTGTCAATGGGCGCCGGTTTCAAGCCGTGCTTTTGTCTATGAGTTGCCCAATAAATGTGTCAAGTGCAGGCGGCGTTTTTGCCATTGACGTGACACTTTGCCGTCACCATCATCATTGTCACACACAGGTGTGCTTGTTGAGTGTGTGTGTGTGTGTGTGTGACGTTTGGCAACTTTGCTTACTTTTATAGGGTTTTTGGTTTTTTTAATGTTTGTTTCATTTTATTTCATATTTTCTTATACCAGCAAAAGTTATTATAGTTATGTTACGGAATATGCTACACTTTAATTGAGAGACATTTTTGATCATATTCAAAATTTTCTTTTTTCAATGAGTGTTAATAGAATTGTGCTTTCGTTTATGTATTTAATTTTGCTCACAAAAATGTATAAAATTATAAAATTATTTTGTGATGCTTGATATCACAAGCTAACCAATAATTTACAGGTTCTATTATGGTTTATACATATTTAATTAAAATATGATTACCACAATTAGCATTCGATCGATAATTACATTGTATACGGAAATTTATTGTTTAATAAAACTAACGACGGCAAATTTACATTTTTTCTGAAATATATTCTGAAATATTATTTGACAGTATATAGTATTTGTTAATTGAATTAACATTGCTGTAACAATTTTTATTTAATTACAATAATAATATTAATTATAATCATAATAAATATTATTTTAAAATTCAATTTTGAGGGTATTTGAAATTCAATAGCTCTGGATGATTTTATTTTGTATACATTTTTGTAAGCTTATTATTTTTGAATATGTTTTTGATCGTTTTTGGTATAGCTGGGCTTTGTCTTTATTAATATATTGTTCAACGCTTTGATTGACAAAGAAAAACGTTTCAAAATAAATTCGTTTTTGTTTACAACATTGCTTATGGCAATCGCACTTCCTTTCTTAAATTAATTGTGTTTAGGCCAATGTGAATTTCATAACACAACTTATGACCATTATTTCAAAGCAATGTTTATATACTATATACTTTATAAATTGATTTATTTAATATAATTGTAGGCACACGACTCATTTATGAATTTGCCATTCGATTTATAAAGCTATGACCCAAACTAATTGTGGTACTTAAATATATGAAATAAGTATATAATTTTTTAATTTAAGAGTTTTCTAATGATTTCATGATTTCAATACTCTTTTTTTTTTGGTTTTATTGGAATCGACTTAAGGCCGTGCAGTCAAATAAAATGACTGTCCTCAATACAACACAATATACTTAAATGAGTTTTAAAAACGAATTAGAATCCGCTTTGAATGGGAATAAAACGATAGATTTACTGCAACTAAACGAACATTTAAATGAGTGAATTTTTGTGCATGTCAAAATCTGACAGGCCCATTAGCTTTAGCAAATCACGCGTTTCATTGTAAATTGTAAAAGTAAATTTTGTGGGTCCGTCCACCAAATTGAGCGGCCTTTGTGAGATGAAGCCGCTGTCTTAGCTTCTCACTAGACTTTTGATTGTTTCTGTTATATCGTAGTATAGTTAGTACTGTAGTACTCATATTGTTTTGAATATTCGTGAAGCTCAAACAAAAAGCAACGACAAATTGCCTTCCAAGTGTTAATTTGTGCCACAGACACAATTACCTAATACATTTTAATTACGCCTGAGTTGGGCCCGAGATATGAGATGAATCTCAAGCACGATAGTCTTGTTGTTATTGTTGTTGTTGTTGTTGTTGTTGTTGTTAGTGTTGCTGTTGTTATTATTATTGTTTTAGTCAGTGCTTTTTGTTGTAGTTGGTGTTTTTAATTGCTCGAAATATTAGAGCTGTCATATCATTTAAGTAACTGCGTGTGTGCTCATTAAAATTGGCGGAATGCAGCCACGACGCATATTACAAATAAACTCAATTTCTTTTTTAACTAGATGCGCATAACACAAAAGGCCTATCAAACACAGATACACATACACCATACCATTCGTATATGCATATCTTTTACTATAGATATACCGAAATTGTTATGCTTAGACAATAACAAAACAAAACAATCTTGAAATAATCAAAACAAAAAAGAAAGTTAAATCTTTTTCTATTGGAAAACAAAAGAAATGTCGCGAATATACGATAATAAGAAATAAATAAAAATAATATAATACATAATAAATAATATTTGGAAATGTCTTGCATCAGGTTTCCCTCGCATATTTGAAAATTAGAAATGGAGCTTGCATATTTATTTTAAATATTTGTTAAACAATTAAGATAGAGGGAGAAAAAAATAAAATGAATTTATGAATAGATAAATATGACATTTGGTAATTATTAAATTTATTATTTTTTTATACATAAAATTGCAAATATATTCGCTTAGCTGCTGAGAGTTATTGACCTGCCTCGTAAGAGAGTATGATCTCTGGGATCGTAGGGTTTTCGAGCAAGGCGAATGAACTGATGAACATGGCCATAATGAAAATTATGGTAATACAAGCAAGTCTATGACTACAAACAGTATGTTAAGCTATCATAATCAGTTTATTAAGTCAGATAAGTCATAATTATAACTATTGTTTTTATTTTAGTCTATTATAGAGTGTTAACTAAAAGCTTTTCTCTTTAAATTTTCATATTTAGTAATATTATTTTTGATTTGGTATATATTTGTTCTTGAACTTGGCTTGTACACAGAATTTTTATTGATCTTGGCAAGAATTCGAGGCGCATATTACGGTTTAAATACTTTTGGCGGGCTTTGAAATCTATTTATGAGCAGGACGCGAGCAATTTGCCAACAGGAAGAAGTCAGCGACAATGCAATTGTCAACTGGCAGTAGGCGTGGCAGGAAGTTGTGCCAGTTAGTTTGCTACCTTTAATAGGCTG
>JBAMCR010000134.1:0-52653 GCA_037075045.1 Mulgravea parasiatica
AAGATTGGTCAACTTTCTCACACTGGTACAAAAACTCTAACCCACATCTTGTCGCCCCAAATTACCCTGTTCACATAGCAAAAAATAAACGGATAATTTTCAGCCGACTCCGCATCGGACACACACAATTGACGCACGAACACTTGCTCTATGGAAAGCCAAAACCGCGCTGTCTATGTGGCGAAATTATTACCGTGGAACATATATTGGACACTTGCCAACTAACGGCCAATTACAGAACCTTAATTTTCTCCAACCAAAAACCATCTACACTACTCGACAACCCATCCACCATCAACATCAATAAAATATACAACTTCATAACAAAATGTAAATACAAAATAATGTAATAATACAAAACTCTTACTCTCCATTATTTTTCAGAGAGTCGTAGGCCCTAGCAGCTAGTACTCTGTAATACCATTTTAGATATAAGATTATATTTTGTATCTAAATTAATAAAATAAAAATAAAAAAAAAAAAATAATCAGAAATGATATTATTCGATATAATATCCTTTAGCTGCAAGCATTTTAAATTTCTAACTTGATTGCGATTCAAATCAAAATGTGGAGATGTGATATGAATCATCACGAAGTGTATAACATCTCCGGTGTGTGAAAGCCACTACTTTTTGTCTTGTTAATTCATTCAAATGGCGTTGCCATGATTCATTCATGGTATATCTATTATATTATATGAATACAAGTGAATAACTAGCTAGGAATGCTGTCAATTAAGGCATTACTCACACACTCTTACATTGTTCATTTACTATAATACAAGATTATCGTAAGTAAAAAACGAGATTCTCTGCGATGATAATGCACAATTATTCATTAAACTTATATACATACATGTACATACATATGTATTGTATATATATATATATGTATCTTGTTTGATGAATTAAATTTCTATTATTATTTTTTATTTTAATTCCGAGATGGTAAGACTATCGGACAACTAAACAATTTATTAAAGGGAATATTTTGTTTATTTGAAAAATATTATATTCAATTGTAGTCAATAAAAAATATTTTAAATAAATTGGTTACCTTAAAGAACTGAAAATGATGGTCTGGGTTTGCTATTAACGGATTTTCTATAAAATTGCATTCTTTTTAAATATGTATATATTTAAATGACACTAGTTTAGTGATTTACATATATATAAATATGTATATGTATAAGTATCTTTATTTAATCTCGTTAAATAATATTTTATTAGGTTGCCACCTGTTTGAGTTAATAATAATATTATATAATATACATTTACAATTGGGGCTTTCATAATTGTTTTATGTTATTCATTCTTCTAATTCTCAACTTGTCCATTCCATGCGCGTGTCTTGTATATATGTATATTTTGCATGTATAAACATTACATGTATGTATGTATATACCATATTATACGATTGTGTATGTACTATGTTTAAATACATACATATGTGTTTTATTTGTATAAATCGTATAAACTATTTACTATCTGTAGCGTGTCTAGAAAGCAAATTATTGATAGATTCTCATTTTATATACAATCAACTTTTTTTTTTGTAATTGGTAATTCCCCTTTTTGGGATATCTAATTTATATTTACGAAATTTCAAAAACAGAATATTAACAAATTTGAATTTCACATAATTTAAATTATTTTATAATAAATCCAATCAAATCAAACAAAAAAAAGAAAAAAAAAATTAGGATAACAAAATCGACTCGCATGTTGAAAAGAAAAATCAAATCAGTTCTAAATATATTAATAATATGTTTATAAAAAATAAATTACAATTAATACCAATAATGTTCGCATATTGAGACCTTGAATTTTAATTTAAAATTTCTTTACGTTGCCGTTGATATCGTATGTACTTTATAGCTTAAATGGGAATTGTATTTATGTCGGAACTTCATTTGATGAACTTCAACCAAATACCACAAAGGGGGAGGGCGGGCACGAGGCTACACAGATGCCCCTAAAAAACAAAACAAAACAAAAAAAAAAAATAATAAGAAATAATAATAATAAAGTTTGAGTTTTGAATGGCGTGAAAGATTTAGGCGGGCACAGTATTACAGTTGGCATACAAATTCGCAATGGAGCAAGGCTCGTATAAGCGAATATCGGAACTATAATAGCGTACAAAACATAAAGTACATAAATATATTATAGATTTATCAAATAATTAGATTCAAGAGTCTTTTGTTTTCAATCATTTCTTCTACAATGCGAGCAACAATTACGATTATTTTTAAACGTAACGAAACGCGAAACTCAACTTTGCCTGCGGCTATCTGTTTCCAATCGTAATAAAAATTGCATTTTTAACAATTTCATCTTGATTGGAAACAAAAATTGTTTATGCACTTAAATAAATTATGTATATAAATATAAATATATATATATATATATATATGCCTGGATTCTTATGTTGGGGTACCTTGTCCGTTTAGACCTCATCGCTTTGGTTCATCTTGAGCTCATTGAGCGTTGTATTGAACCTCGACCATTCGTCGCGTGTTGGTTGCGCCACATGCTCAGCGACATCATAAACGTAGAGCTTGCCGGATTCATCACCAATGGTGACATGAAGGCCAGATGGTGTCCAAGAGACACGATTCAGTGCAGGCGCTCCATCAACGACGATTGATGCTGTTGGCACCTCGGTATCTTGATTGAGATTCCATAGATCAAGACGACCACTGCCATCGACAGCAGCAAATAGGGCGGGATGCACGGGTGACCAGGCGACATCCATGACGTAGTCAGAATTATCCTCAAATGAGTACAATGGCTTCGTGTCCTATTATCGAATATTTAAAGTGTTTAGTTAGACGACCTGAAGCGGATGCCAGGATGGCCACTCACCTTCAGAGACCATAGCTTGATGGTCCAGTCAATTGATGACGTTAGGAACAGGTGACCAAAGTCCGGTGACGATTGATTATAATGCGTTGAGATGCCTGTTATGGGGCCCAAATGACGTTCGAACACATCATTGACTCCAGAGCGTAGACCGTGACGTGATGCCGAATAGACGTAACCATCCTCGCTGCCCATGACCAAGCTATTGATCTCATTAGCTGGGAATGCCATACATGTTATGGCGATGGCCTTCGATTGGCGCTGCTGTAGCTCAAGCGTATCCTGTGGCTGTGAGAGCATGTCCAAGGACCACGAGCATAATTTACCATCCGACGATATGGATATAACATTGTGTGCATTCTGTGTGCCAACCATTTGGAGGCAGTAGACTGGATGCGTGTGCGCCGCGGCGCTTAACGGTGTGCGTTGTATGGGCGTACGCTTCTGAACACGATTGTCCCAGAGGACAATCTGGCCAGAATATGTGCCGCCGAGTATTAGATTTGGATTGAACTTGGCAAAGCAGGTGGACATTACCGCACTCTGGCAGTGGAAAACATCCTCTGGCGTTTGCTTTTTAAATTTTGTATTCCAGACCATGACAACGCCATCGGGTTCATTGGGACTCTCCTCATTATTATGATACGAGGCGACCACCAGCTCCGGAAAATGCGTGGACCAATCCATGCTAGTAATGCAGCGATTCTTTGACCAGCGCTCATCATAGAAGACACGATTTAACGAAAGACGCGCATGAGAGCGTTCATCATTCGCCTCCTCATTGTCGCCGCATCCAATGTAATCCGTATATATGTCCACATTCTCGGAGAGGGCGCGTTCAATGACGCGTCCAGCGCGTAATACAAATCTCTGAAAGTCCTCCGATAGTATGATCATTTGTTTTTGCTCCTCCGATAGTTCCTTGACTGCAATAAACAATTGAATAATTTCAATAAATTTGTTTCTACTTTTTTTTTTGTAATTTCCATTTTGTATTCGACAAATTATTATTAAAAATTATTAAATATATATTGTAGAAATACAATATAAATAAATATATGTTATACAATGGAAATTAAAACAAATCTAATATTTAATTTGTTTTTTTTTCTTTGTTAGAATGCTTACCCTCCTTCTTTTCTTCCTGTTCCTTCTTCTGCTCGAGCGGTGTGATGGCTGGAGCCACATCCTTAACGGTGGGCAGTCCGTGATTTAGATAACCTGGCGGCAGCTTGGAACTAAAGCCATGATCCAAATGTGGCAGAGAGCTCTCTTCGTCATCTCCTTGGGCATCAAATGCAAGCACTGTTTAAGGTATAAAACTAACACAGCTAAAGGAACATGACAATCGACAGAACAGGAACAATTCTACTTTTTGCTGGATTATCATTTGCATTTGCTTTATCGGGCTTTTCGTTGCTTTATCACTACATTCTTCTTCTTCTTCTTCTTCTTCTTTATCTTTTGTGGTTTCTTTTGTCATGTTTTGTTTTCGCAATGCAAAATTTCAAAACTTTCATTTAAATTATTATTATTATTATTATTATCGTAATTATTATCTTTTTTTTTCGTTTTTTGTTTTTTGCTTTTTGTATTGGCTTTGATATGAATTCGTGTGGTTTTGGGCTTGACTGAGTGTAAAATTAGGTTAGGTTGAGGCAAGAGAAAGATACAAACAGAGAGAAAGAGAGTTGGGTATACAAAGAGAGAGAGATAGAGTGAAAGATACGCAGCGTAAGCCCAATTCGAAATTTTAGTGCTTTTTAACTCGGCACAGCTGTGTGTGGGAGTTGTAGCTGTGTGTGTTAATGTGTGTAGTAAAGTTAAGAAAAGAGAGAGGGGATCGAAAGAGAGAGACACAGTGAGATTGGGCAGGTGCATTATTGTTACTGTTAGATGTCAGTCAGAGTTGTATTTTACACACACACAAACAAGAATTTGTGTAATATCAAAGAGAACATTATTTTGTTCCACATTGTTTTTTTTTTTGGTTGTTTTTGATATTATACAATGTTTGTGCGTAATTCGTGAGTGTTTGTTTTATATGTAAGTGTGTGTGTGAGTGCAGGTGTGTGTGTGTATGTATGCACGGGTTGCTGTTAGATGTGCATTCACTTTTTACCGTACAAGTATCACAATGCCAATTAAAAAAACAAAAAATAATTATATATATTTATATGTATGTATATAAATAAATTTACATTATGTTTTGTATCTATGTTACATATACGTACATATGTATGTATGTATGTATGTATGTAACTATATATTTATGTATGTACATAATTGCTAATTAAGTATTATTTTTAATTACTATTATTATTATGTATTGTTGTAAGTATTAAGTATTTAAATATTTGGTTTGTTTTTGTTTTGATAGCTTGTTTTTTTTTGCTGTATTGTATTGTTTTAAATATACTATTTAACGTATCCGTCTACAAACGCTATAAACACTTTTCAGATTCGTATCATAACATTTTCAATTTCTCCACCCATTTTATAAATTTGTGCTTAAAATTATATATATATATATATATTCTAAGAATATTATGTTAAGTATTTAAAACTCTTTTCTTTTTTAATATTATCGCCTTTTTTTTTGTTTTGTTTTGTGTGCTGTGTTTGTTGTGGGTACAGTTAACAGTTAATGGTTAACGACTAACGGTACTGTACCAGTCTAAAGTATATTGAAGAGAGTCGTCGACGCGCTTCGCTTGCTGTGCTTGTTCGAAAGAGCGTAAGAGGAACATGTGACTGAGAGTATGTTTGCGTTTGGGTATCTGTGTGTGCGTGTGTGTCTGTGTGTGTGTGTGTGTGTGTGTGGGTGACTTACTGCTGTGCGCGTGATAAGACCGTAAGTCTAGTGAGATTCAAAAAAATAGAATATGTTTTTTAAAAGATACAATAACCAAAGATTGGAGTAAACATTCCACAAAGTTGAACTGAAAAATGTGTTAAAAATTGCACCTAACAGAATTTTAAACATGAATATTCAAAACTATAGAGATCGAAATTTCTGTGATCCTATTAAGAATATGGCAGAACAATTCAACTCGAGATATATACTTAGCGTAGAGTAATCTCTTAATATGATATATTGTATTTAAATAAATCGGACTACTTACTATATCTTTAGTTAAAGATAGATTTGATCTAATCGATTCAGTTGCTGCTGTTATTTGATAAGATTACCAGTACTCTTCTGATAAACCCAAAATATAAAATAATACTATACAAAATATATAATAAGATTTTTCATTTCCTTGTTCTATTGATGGACAATCCTTAGACGCACACAATTAAACATTTGCGAAAGCAAAGAATTGAATGGATATGAATAAAAATTTGCATTTTAATTTTAATTTTTAATTTTTATTTTCGATTTCGATTTCGGTTAGTGACAATAAGCACACATTAAATGGATAATATAATGGAAATTGGATGAGATTTGTTATTAATTTTGTAGGCATGCATGACGTTTGGGAACGGGTTGGGGAATTCTTTAACTTTATAATACATATGCAAGCGTGTAACGGTAATGTTTTGTTTTTTCCTTTCTAAATTGAGAGAGAGAGAGAGAGAAAGTGGGTCATAAACAAAGAAATAGCAGAGAGCAAGAGAGCGAGAACAAAGTATAGCGTGTTTGTTTGTGTGTGTGTGTTTTTTTTTCTTCTAATAGAATGGCAGCCAGCGCGAATAACTTTAACAGAGTTGTTTTTGTTTTTTTTTTGAAACTTTCGCGTTTTCTCAATTTGAATTTGAATTGTTTCATTTATTTATATTTGCTTTTGTTGTTGTTATTCGTATTCGTATATAGTATATCGCGAAGTGAGAATTTGTACGTTCCTATTTTGCTTCATGTCGATTCCCGTCACTGTTTCAAAATGCCCTCGTTCGGGTGTACCTACCTGTGAATTCATCCTCCCACTCTAAACCCGGATTAAGATTGTATTCATCTTGAAGAAATATAAATAGAAATAAATATATATTTTACATATACATCATTGTAGTTGTTGTTGATTTTAGTTTTTCTTTTGTTTTTTTTTTTTTAAATTATTGTTGTTGTTGTTGTTGTTGCTGTTGCTTGTTTTTGATCATTTTTCATTCAAAATCAAAAGAAATGGCGGCCCAAATAATTAAATCGTGGCCATAATAACATACCGCCCAATTAAGTTAATTAAATACTTTGTGTCATGTATGTGACAACTACAATAATTGTCACAAAAACAAAGTAAATGTATATGAATGTATATGTATATTAAACAAAAAAAAAAAAAAAAAACAAAAACAAAAAACAATAATGTGAAAACTAAACGATAAAAGGCAACCGATATTTTTAACGATTATATGAAACTAAATATATATGTATACAATGTGTGTGCGTATGTGTGTGTGTGTGGTGTTTTAACCATGGTTTTTTAAATGTTAAATGAAACATCTAGAATATAATATTTGTGTTTAAAAATTTGAAGTTTGAACTTAATAAAAAAAATAAACAATAACATTAGCACACAAGGCGGCCATAATTAAAATACAATATGTATAATATTATTATTGGATTATACATAACTACATAATAAACGTCTGTATCGAGTGTATGTATTGTATATTGTATATTGTATTATAAAATAATATATATGTTATTATAGTACATAATATTTGTCGGTGCTTGCACATGCATTCGTGTGTTTCTGTGTGTGTGTGTTTTTTTTTTGTGGATTGGTTGGTTATGGCTTACATTATGTTTAAGACTTAATTAATTATATAATAAATAAATAGTTATACTCGAGTTATACTTTGTGATGTGATAAAGTTGGCTAAAAACATTATGGTTATATTGTTTAGATAATATGCCACATTGGTTATGCTAAAAACAAAGAAAAAACTAAATTTTTAAAACAAACCTTTGCTAATTAATACGCCTAACACACAACAAAAAAAAAACTGTTATAAACAAATTAAAATACGACTTCTTATGTCAGATCTTAAAAAAACGAAGATCAATTATATGTAAGTATATTATCTATATAAATTATATGGTATATAGATAGAAAAAAAAAATAGAAAACTTAAAAAATGTCATCTACTTAAACGAATTAAAACTTATAAATTGGGTGGAGTTGAACAATTTTTTTTCAGATACGTATGTAGGTTATAAACTCTTATTTTTGAAATGGTTTCGTACGTAAATAATTATGTGTATGGCTAATACACGCATAATATAGACGATAATGCTGATACAAACTGAATCATTTTGTATATAATATTAGTTGCGGCTTTCTATGAGCTACATACACAATATATAAATATATATATATATATGAATTTATATTAAAAGAAATCAAAAACTCAAATCAAAAATATTTCTTTTAATAAATTAATTAAAGTATTCAAACTGAAAGGCCAAAAAAAAGCAAATATAATGTATATACCAGAATTTAGAGAAGCGAGACAAGCTCTGGTAGAATCCAAGAGAACTACATAGAATCGAATTACTATATGCACACATAGGAAAATACAACTAAATACAATTACATATAGTATGAGGGATAAGTAGCAAGAGAATTGTGATAAGAGAAAAACAAACAAAAATAATAATATAATTTTCAACTTCTACATACACGATACAAAGAAATAAGTATATTAAATTAGATATGGGAAATATGTAAGATATAGGCACATATATCAGATATGTATATGTGTAGGAAATGGATAATTTTGATAGAGCTACTTGGGGAATTATGAGATTTACAATACAAACAATACAAAACTCAACAACTACTCACCATAATAATCCGTAGCATGAGCTGCAGTTTTTTTTGCGTGCGTACGAAGAACACATGATAAAAAAGGGGGAAGAAAAAGTAAAGAGACAAATTATTAAATGCGCTCACTCAATGCCTAAATTATTGTACAAAATGTTTTTCAGTAGAAATAAATAAGAAACAAACAAAAAAAAAAAAAAAAAAAAAAACCAAACAAACAAACTTTAAGTTTGATTTATCTTCAAAATTAAATGAAAATTGAAAAACATTTAATGAAATGTTTGAGAAAACTCAATGTGAAAAAAATGAAAAATCGTATTGAAAGCGAATTTTATTATTATTGGTGTACCATTATGAATTGTGTGCTGTCTATGTTTAAGTCGTGGCTGCTTAAAACTATGATTAGTACCTTTACGTGGACGCCACCAGTCCTCCATATATCCTGACAGAGGCGATGAGTGGCAAGAAAGAACTGTATTTGTTATTTTATTTCATATGATTAGCTTTTGCTTTAATTTCATTGATTTCTCTGAATGGGATTTGTTTTCTTTTCTTTTGTATTTTGTCTTTTGTGTTTGTGTAAAGCGCAACATAAAATATGCCAGGGACGAGTGAAACTAGAGACAAAGTGTGTGCAGTAGTTGGAAAAAGGAAATATATAAATGTATTTATACTATTTATACAGCTGTACGATTATCTTACTCAATCAAACATTCTCTTTTAATAGAAATTAAATTACATTTTTAGTCCAACAATGTATGTATGTATATACCAATTGTTTCAACAATATCTTGATATGCAAACATGTATAAAGGACACAGATTGCCTTCGCTCGCACAAATTGTTTTAACAATTTTTTCATTTGACTCGCAATATTACACAAAGTTGAATAATTGAAGAATCAAAGAGTTTTTTTAATTGTCGTACGGTGCTACTGTATACATAATACATATGCATATAGAGAGAGACAGAGGGATTTTAAAAACAATTAAAGTATTCGATTTGATTAAATATTAAAGATACATACTTCTGCTGGCAAGCAAATAGATGGCAAAAATAGGAAGGCAATTACGATTACAATTACAGTTCGAACTTACACACGAATAGAAAAATGAATAAATTAATAACATAGAACGAAAAAGCAACAAACTATCGAGAGTATTTACAACAATAGCCATAACACATACATTTCTGATTGGGTTACAGAGTATACACTAGCTAACGCATGACACTATTTGTATAGGGTATATATGGCAATTAAATATACGCACCATCACGCTCATGTCCTCCTGTACTGGTCGTTTGTGTTTGTTTCGTATAGACAAGAGTCTCCTTTGGTGGAATGTTTGTTGCTTGCACGTTGTAAACGCTCAAATTGAGTGGTTGTTTCTTGCCGCTGCTGGGATTTAACGAGTTTAATAATATAATTATAAATCTTATAAAGTTTATCAACATGCTACACAGTGCATGCTCATAATGAATTAACACAACTGCATTTTTTGTTTTTTAATGGTCTGAATTAATTCATTCTGACGCGCCTACACTGTATATGCATAAATATGTGCCAATAGATGTTACCCCTGTCCATTGACGGTGGCCTGTAAACTGACATCAGGTGTCTGTGTATTGGAATTATCGGATGTTAGCGAATTGGCCGATGACAATGAGCTCAACACTTCAGAAACAGGCGCAACGCCAAGCGATGATAGCATTTCATCCAAATCTCTAAAAAATGAATGAATATATACACAAAAAACATAGATACATATAGATAAAATAAGCATATAGTGTCAAAACTTACTTGCGCTGATCCTTATCAATGCCGGCACCGGTGCCAATTCTTCCGGATGCTTCTTCCATATCTTTAATTTCCTTTTCGCGGCGACGTCGATCCTTCTCCTCGCGAAGAGCTGCCAATTTGGCCTTTTTCCGTTCCAACTCAGCCTTACGATCCATTTTGAAGGTGCGGCAATAATTGTGTCCACAGGTCTCCTTTGTTATAAGTGTTTGATGGTGCCACGAGTTTAGGTGGAGGGGCTGTCTAACAACTAGGGACAACAATTGCACTTATGTTTCGTCTTGCTGTAAATAAATAATACAAACTATTTAAATAATAATACTGATTCATTTTAGCCAATTCATTTCACAGCTGGCCATTTGATGATGTCACCTCTGCCAATGGCCAAAAGTTAAGAAAGCGTCGCAGCTTTCTGCTTATTGTTTGTGCTTGTGTGCGTGTTATGATTATTATTAAATATTTTATTCAATTGTTTCACATATATAAATGTGTTGACGGACTGTTATTATGCAAAACCGACATCACGTCTGCACATATTTATTAATACATATATGTATATATATGCATATGCATATTCATATACGAAAAAATCAATATTCTAATGCCAGCCATAAGATGTGTCGCACCAGCAGCTCTGTCATCGTTGTGACGTCGTTTTCATGTCTCTTTTCCTCGTGTATTCGATTTTAGTTCAATTTATCTAATCTTTTGCAATATTTTTATCAATTAAAAATTTCACCTACTTACCTTTCAATGCGGTTTTTATGCTTAATTAATACTTTTTTATTGCTAAATTAACATTTTATTTCCATTGAAAATACTGCTGCAATGTTTTGCGAAGAGATAAATTATCGATATACAATTGTTTTAGTCGATAAACGAAAGTCGATATACGAAAATAGACACTTGTGTTTAGTTAGTATGGCAGCACTTGCTTATAATACTTTTCCCATGGATCTGGCTACTCTTGGAATGCGGCAAATTTAAAAATTCAAATTATTGTACAATAAGAATATATGTAACTCGTGTTATGTGTGTGTATGTACATGTATAAAAACCGCTTTGACAATTAAACAATTTGTGACTGCTTGGTCGCTGTGGGAGCTCGTATGTGGATATTACGTGAAAATAAAAGACCTTGCAATTGTTGTTGGAGTGAATGGGAATAGAAAGTTAGCGAGAACGTAGTATGATTAATTCAATAATTTTGATTTTATGATGGATTTGCTTTGCTTTTAATTTATGCGTCTCCCATGCAACATCATAACTGTAAACTGTAAATATTTACCTGTGTGTGCAATTGGCATATTAAGCGGCTCTTACTGTAATTATCAGTTAATTGGCTGGCTGACCTGACACCAAATGCCAAAACAACGTGCATGTGAAATGTAAAAAAGACTAACAAGACATCTTGACAGCTCTTGCACCCACACGCACACATACGCCTGCACACATGTATATTTTGTTGTGCATACACACACACACACACATAGGCACAACACACCCAATGACAATGACACACTTGGAGGTTCGTTCACATTTGACTGCGAGCTGAGCTTCAAATGCATTTAATATAAATATATGTACATACAAATGTATGTATGTATGCAAATATATTATGTATACATATGTATGCACATGAAAACATATTTTAATAAATATGCATAAATACACACACACACACACACATACCCATATGCATGCATGTCTTTACGAAATAAAGGATTACGAACCACATCCAGTAAATTTACAATATATAAATATATACATATATATTGATCTCTACGATATTGAATTTCGTTAATAGTATGATCCAAATTGGTAGTTACAAATTTTTTAACAATTTTGTATGGTTTTAATTTTACAGTTATGTATTTTTAATTGGTACCATTGGGCGCAATCAATACTTGTAATTTATTTTTAAATTTATATAATCTTAATATAAGATATAATATTATATGCATATATTTGTGAATTTTTATGTAACTTTATTAATTTAAATTATTTACAGTTTTGAGTTAACAACAATAAAATCCAGAACTCTGCAAACGTCAACATTTCCTCCTTGGGTTTTTTTTCTTGGCTTATTTAATTTTTTTTAAATTTGTTTGTGCATGTGTGTGTGTTATTTTTTTGACGCTCATCTTCATTTTAAAGCCATTAAATTGATGGCCTATAAATTGCATATGCATTGGTTTCATAATACAAATAACATTAACTGATTGTGGATCGCGCTTGTGCGTTATTTGGACCAAAAAACTAAAGACAACATTTTATTGGGGTTTAAAATAAACTCGCATCCATTGGATTGCAAGAGCTGTTATTTCTGGTTTCTTGTTTCTTGCTATTGTTTTTGTTGTTTTGTTTTCTTTTTATTTATTTTTGGCTAATTTAGTTGCATCCCAAAACGAAGCGACAGAAAAAAAAGAAATGGAAAAAAAAACCTTGAATTACAAAATCTTTGTCTGAGGCAGAAGGCAATAATAATGTTGTTCATGATAAATCAGCGCATCTGCCAGTTGTCGTTGTTACAACAACTCAAAAACTTGACTCGGTATTTTTATCTGTATCTTTATCTGCATCTGTATCTGTATCTGTATCTGTATATTCGATATTGCCAAACTTTAAAGCGGTTTTCATACCCTCTACAAAACTGATTTAAAAAAATACACGACTTTACGAAAACTTCATAAACATGAACAAGCCCGACATAAAAACTAAATCAATTACAAATAATTGTATATTTTCTATATCTATTAAAAAATAAATAAATAAAAATAATAAAATTAAAAAATAAAATATAACGTAACGGCTTTTGGTGCAATAAATAATGTTTTTTACAGGGAAGCTTTTGGCTGATCACAATCGCTTTATTTTGTTAATTGCAAGAGCCGTTTGCATATATGTACGTATGTATTGTATGTAGATGTATTATGTATGTACATACATCCAAAAAGAGACATGTATGTTATAATGATATTGATAGTATCTACAATACGAAACTCGCATAATTTACAAATAAGTTGCTAATATTATTGAATTGTTGTTATTTCTTAGAAGCTCTAAAACGCACGGGTTGGTTAGACCGGTGGAGGAGGGTGGTGGAAGAGAGGGGGGATCCGAGAGTTGGCATTTATTGCACGCTAAACGGAGAGTAAAAGTTTTTTGTTGTTGTTATTGTTGTTTTCTTTTAATTAACTTTAACTAGTTGCTAAATGCTTTAAGGTTCGGTTTAAGCCTGTTTTTAGTCGCTTTTATCACAACGGGCCATGCTCGTGTTGTTTTGCCGGCTATTTAAACGTGGCCCAAGGACAGCGAGTTTTTTGTATCTCTTTATTTATTTATTTCTTTATTTTTTTCAACTAGTATATTGATATATTGACATTACGTGCGTTATACATAAGTATTTAGCATATCATCAATACATACTTACTGTATCAAAGCATGTTTACAAATGTATATACATACATACATACATATATACATGTTTTTACATACACAGAAAAAAATGTCTCGACTTACAATTCCTGAATATTTTCTTTCAGCTTATCCTGAATTGAAATAAGTTAATTTATAAGTTAAAAAATTAAATAGGTTAATTAAATTTCAAGATATTCACAAATGATTTTAGGAAATATATTTTGTCAGCTCTTGGGAAATCCCAGAAATGATTACAGTAGGATGTATGTACATGGCGTATGTAGCATATTTTGTATCAAGAGATGCGAGCAGTGTATCCTGTTCAAGGTCCTACACTGATCTGGCCACACTGTGCAGAGTCCTGCTGGTGCACAGTGGTTCAGATAGCATCAATATTCAGAGCATTATGTGATGAAACATGACATCTGCTAGTGCATGTATATAGGTATGTATGTATGTATGGTACAATATATGCATACATGCGAGTGTAAAAGGTTGTGCATGTATGTGTGTATTCGTATGTGTTTGTTTACCAATTGCATTTGCTACCGTTAATTATTTTTTGAAAGGTTTTCTTTAATTTATACGCTCAGTTTTTGTTGTGGTCCCCGTTTTTGCTTTATTATTATTATGACTATTACTTTTATTATTATTATGTTTATTTTGGTTTGATTTTTTGTTTTTGGTTAATTTCTTGTATCTAAAATGGTTTTTTCTTTCATTTCTTTTTGGCTTTCGTTATTGTTTGCCGTTCATTTATTGCTGTAAGTTGTTGAAAAAAATCATTTGCATGCGCGTCGTTAACCGGCAAAGTTTCAGTTAAAAGCTCGTATAAATGTATGTACATATGTATGTGTGTTAACTTAACTCACACACACACACACACATCTGTATGTACGTGATTGCATATATGGTACATATGTATACATATGTATTTATTTTATTTTTAAATTATGTTTTCGATTTTTGGGTTCGAGACACAAACAAATTAAACAATTTATGTAGCGACACGCACTCACAGATCCCAATGTACAGTAAACACTCGATAAGTGCGACAATTTTAAATGAATATTCAACTATATTTATTATTATTATTTATTATTAATTTATTTATTTTTATTAATTATTATTATTATTTAAAAATATATATTTCGTTTTACTTTTATTATTATTCATAGGTTAAATGCTGCCAGAGAAATTAATTAATTATTTTTTAATTACACTCGCATATGATTAATTATATTTCTTTTCTTTTAATTTATTTTTCAAATTGGGTTTTCGCGCTTTTTTTTCAGTTACAAGTTGTAACTTACAACATAGTTTGTTGATTGTTGGTTAATAATTTTAATTAATTATTTATCATTTTGTTAAATAATAATAGTAGAAGGAGGAAAACGGAAATTTATTATTAAAAGGTGTGAAACAATTAATATTTTTGTAACGATTCTCATTGTGGTTACAACTTTTTCATTAAATTTCATGCAAATTAATTTTATAGATTTTATTTTTATTTTTTTAATTATGTAAATTATTAATACGCTTTGCAAATAGTTTTTGTACAAAAATTGTATTTTTTCCAAGAACTGTTAAATTTGTATGACAATAAGAACAAAAGTTGTTTTTCTGGTCGTGATAATGTATATACATATGTGTATGTATTTATGGTATAATAAAATCGTATATAGCCAACTGATCTGAACGTAAGTATTGTAAAAGAAAAGGGAATAATATACACTTTCCCTTTAGGGGTAAGGTTCAAGTGATTCTCGTCTCAGTTTTCAATTGATTGATAATTTATTAATAATATGAATAAATATGTAAACAAACATACATACAAATTATATGTACATATACACACATGCATTCATACGTACATACATTTATTTATTTTGTATTTATTTATTTCTAGATGTGAGAATTGAATAAAATTGTAAAAGTTGTTTATCGTTTGCTATTACCATGTTCAAATTAGTCCGACTGCACTGTTAATAAGTGTATGTATGCATGCACATATAGTACATGTGTATATACTTTATATACATATATACATATGTATGTATGTATGTATTTACTTAACTTGCTTCATTACGGCTTTGCCTTGTCTTGCTTTGCCTTGCCTTTCTTTGCTGTTAAAGCCAATGCAATCCCCCAGGTTAACATTGGATTCCAATTGCCCCCCGTTGCCCCCGTTAACGGCAGAGTTTTACAGTTTACAGTTGCTTCAGCTTCAGCTTGAGCTTCAGCTTTAGACGTCGCGACGTTGGCGTCGCTGTCAGCGCAGCGTGTTGCCGGTAACAAAAAAAAGTCTTGAAAAGTGCGCCTCTTTGGCGTTCCGTTGTTAGTTTAAGTTTAACCATCGCACGCTTTGGTCGCGATTTAGTTGTCCGCTCGAAAGTTGAATCATCTCTTTCTCTCCTTTTTTTTTGTTTCTTTCTTCCTCCTGCTAAGGATTGTCACACGCACATACAACTTGACTTGTGACTTTATTAATATATTTTTTTTTCGCAATATACATACAATAAAAATCAGAAAAAAAACAAAAACAAAAACAGAAACAAAATGCAATTATTTTCATGTGCCATTGCTGTGCTGACGCTTTGTGTGGCGGCAACAAGTGAGTGTTAATAAATTAAAAAAAAAAAAATAGTTTTTAATTTAAATTTCGATTAATCGATTGGCAAAAAGAAACAACGTTGTTTCACCCATCAATCAAATAATTTCGTTAATATTTAAAAACAAAAAAATAAGTTATTTTTTTTTAATTTTGTGCTAATCAATTTGACATTGTCAATCGAATTAGCAAATACGATTTGTATGTATGTATGTATGAATGTATGTATATGCGACTATGTATTATTGTATATGGCATGTGTGCGTTGATCTTTTGGGGGTTATGCAATGGCAGAGCTTATTTGTGCTAACGGTATAACGGTAGGCTTGCATTTGACAGATTTATCGAAGCCAGTCTGACATTTAGGCGAGTTTCAAATGTCGCCGATTTGCATTTTATTTATTTTAATGCCGCAGTTCGCCAGCTAAACAGGTAACTCAGAAGGTAGAAAAAGAAAACGAACAAATCAGAAAGAAAGAAAAAATCATAATAATAATAAAAATAATAATAATAATAGTAATAATAATAAAGAAAACCGGCTGAAGCTGCAAGACTTTTGGTCTGGGCGTCTGGAAAACCGGACGGAAAACTGGAATTGGAACTGGAACTTGAATTGGAACTGGAACTGAAATTGTAGCTAAAACTGGGACTGAGCCAAGCCCAAACATATTTTAGTTAGGTGGGCCGCACGATTATGCAACTTTTGCGGTTTATTGCTAATGTTAGATAGGGTCAGAAATAGGAAATTCCACAGCTGGACTGCATCGAATGATCGAATGATCCACCGATCCACCGATCGATGGATCAATTGACTCGTTTTGTTACACTTTTCCGAGAGGAAACACTGTGTGGTGGTCGGTGAAAGCGTATGAAATTATTTTCCTCCATTAAGTTTAATGAACTCTTCATTTTTTTTTCTTCTTTTTTTTTGTTTTGTTTTATTTTAGATGCAGCTGGCTTTCAGTGTCCGAAGCCGGACGGACAGTTTGCGGATGAGGTGCAGTGCGATAAGTTTTATCTTTGCGATGATGGTGTTGCCAAGGAGAAACTCTGCCCCGATGGCCTTGTCTTCGATCCCCTAAATCGTAAAATTAACAAATGTGATCAGCCTTTCAATGTGGACTGCGAGGATCGCACGGAATTGCGTAAGTCGCGGGTTTAACACTGGAACTGGCTAGTCCCTATATCAATCTAATATAATATCCGAGTGAATTTCCTTGTTTCCAATTTTATTTCTCTTAGAGGAGCCCAAATCCACCAAGTATTGCCCACGTAAAAACGGCTTCTTCGCACATCCGGAAGCGAGCATTTGCAATATATTCTACAATTGCATTGATGGCGATGCACTTGAGATGAAGTGCACGGTGGGCCTGCACTTTGATGAATACTCCGGCACTTGTGTCTGGCCGGACACTGCCAAGCGTGAAGGTTGCGGCGATCCAGAGAGTAAGCATTACACCGGATGGATGGATATTTGATCATTGATATTTATGAGATATTTCAATATATTTTCATTGTGAATTTGTACAGAGAAATCGGAAAGTGGCTTCGCGTGTCCAAAGGATCAGCCAAAGACAGATGCACGTGGTCAAGTGGTCACACATCCGAAATATCCGCATCCCACTGACTGCCAAAAGTTCTACGTTTGTCTAAACGGTGAGGATCCGCGGGATTTGGGCTGCCAACTGGGCGAGGTCTATAACGATGTTACTGAAATGTGTGATGCGCCCGAGAATGTGCCCGGCTGTGAGGACTGGTACAAGGATGTCGATGATAAGAAGGACTAAAGGAACTGGCGTTGCCCCTCAGTCGCGTGCCACCCGCCGATGCAAAGCCCCCCTTTTCCTTGAACGTGCGTCGACACGTTTAACAAAATAGATGACCAAACACACAGGCACACATACATATATACACATAGACATACACAGGGAAACATTTACATTCAATACAGATTGGACAGGTGGACAGATGGACAGCTGGAATTGGAGCCACTGCCTCATCAATTGGTCGGACGCGCGTCGTAGTCACTTAAACTTAGTAGTTTCTAGCTTATTCCTATAGCGCGTATGTGTAGCACTTAATTTTCAGAATTTATCGTGACTCATCACTCGTTACTCGTTACTCGTCACTCGTTACTTACTGCTCGCTGTCCGAGTACTTTTCTTTATCTCTCTCTCTCTCTCTCTGTCTCTCTCTTTTCTTTTTCCTAACTATACCAAACTCTTATTCTTCCAACTTTATCCTTTTTTTTTAATAAATCTAATATATTATATATGTATTTTATTTTAATCTTTAATTTAAACTATTTATCTACACTCTTCTATCTAATTGTATTTAAGTCTGGTTTCTTCTTTCTAATACAAAAGCTTTACGATGTTTTGTGTATATATTTCCTCTTTTCATTTCGCCTATTAATTAATATTAAATAAACTGTTTACATAAACTACATACATATCTGTACTTTTATAAATCTTTTCTTCATATTTGCTTTCCACATTATTTTATTTTCACTTTTAATTCTATTTCTATTTCTATCTACTATATCTTCTTCTATTGTTCTTTTCAACTAAATGTTTAAATACTTGAAAAAAGAAATTTCATCTATATCCTCTTTTATTGGTAAAGGATATTTTCCCAAGATTTCTGTTTTTCAATAATTTTCCTTTCAATTTTCTTTCTATCTTATAAAATTCTTTTCTCTACTTTTTCAAAACTTTTCTGAACATTTTTTAAAGCTGACGGTTATATTTTCGTAAATTTCCATTTGATTTCAATTTTTTCGTATTAATCATTTTTTAATTCTATAATTTGAATTTAAATATTTATGGCATATACCCATTATATCAATTATTTATCAGAATTGTATAACTTAAGCTATTTACTTTTTGTAAAAGTATACAATATCACATGCATACATACACGTCAACAGAAGTTGTAGATGAGATTATACGTACATACATATACACATACATATACCAATTACATACACACACACACACACACACACACACACACACTCAAAGCATTCATATTCATTTGCAAGCTCATTCAATTAAATAACAAGACTTAAAATTATTGCATTCGTGTTTTGTTTGTATGTACATACATACATACATACATACATACAAACATAGGTATGTGTGTGTGTTCATATGTATATGATCACTCTTTGGAAATCAAAAATGAGGACAAATCTTACAGCGGTGTCTATCTTGGCGACCATATCATCCCCCCCCCCCCCCTCCTCATCCAACCCATCAGCTATTTCACACGTATCCCATTGTGAAATGCCGTTGAAGATGCCGCGCATCGCCTAGGTTGGGTAAGGGGAAGAGGACGGGGGGGAGTTGGGGGGATCGATCGCACTAAGCCAACGTTTGTTTCGTTAACCTTTTGCTAACCACATGCAAAATCTGTTAATTGCATTTGGTCAATACGCAAACTCACTGCAAAAATATTAATATTATATTATATATTTGTTGATAACCGAATTTGGGATACCCTCGCAGTTCAATAGGTCAATTTTTATGAGAAAATTTAACAACATTCTTTAAAATATTGAATACTATTAACATTCATACATACATTGGCATTTTTATTTTTTAAAGCGATGAATATGTTAATCTATGAATACCAATAGTATTGGAAATCGGAATTGGAAATAATGTATAGATGATAATGCTAATGCTAATGATAACGCCAATGATAATGCCAATGATAATGCTAATGCAAATGATAATTCTAATGATAATCATAATAATAATAATAATAATTATTTTATATAAATATTGCTAATAATAATAATAATAATGATATTGCTAACGGTAATCATATTCATCATAATAATGATAAAGCTAATGATAATGATAACAATAATAATATTGTTAATAATATTGGCAATAATACTCATAAAAGGAATGCAAATGCTAATAATATTAGCAATGATATCGATAACGATAACGATAATGCTAATGGTAATGATATTGATAATGAGTTAAGTGATTGATAACTGTATTGGTTATTAATTATTGTAATACACAAAATTGATGGCAAACATGTAATACCCTCTCTCTCACAATAAGCACAACAAGCTGGAGGCGGCAACGTCTTTCGGGCAATGCTGGTTATGCAATCAGCTTTTGCCTGGCTGCCTCGCTGCCTGGTTGCCAGGTTGCCTGCTGGTTTGGGCTGGCTGACAATAACGGCAACAAAAGTTTTGCAATAGTTAACAATGTAACGGTAATCGGCAAGACGAACGAAAGCAAAGCAAAGTCCGAACACACGAAACAGACGGCCCGAGGCAAGCCGAACGCAATCATGAATGAAGCTTATGGGCTGCTTGAGCTTTGCCTTTTACTTTCAATCAAATATATTGCCAGCTCAAATGAAAACAACACTCAAATCACGTTTTGCATTTTGTATTTGTATCAACAAAAACAAAAAACAAACAAAAAGACAAAAAAAAAAACAAGAAACAAAAATACAAATACAAAAAACAAGAAAAAGACATAAAACAAATCTTTCGATCAATCGTTGCGCGCGCGCCTTGTGACAGCCTAGCCAATACAGACACACACATATGTACGCATGCACACACGCACACACACACACACACACATGCATATGCATATGCAATCGATTACCTCCTGCACTCTGGCAGCCCCCATAACACAATATGTACAGTGAAGTCAGCCTACATAAGCTTAGGACAACCGATAAAGTAATTGCATAATTGTTTTTTTTATTCACATTTCATATACATTTGTATATAATGTATGTATGTATAATTTTAAATTTAAAGTTATTTCATTAAATTATTTAAATTTTAATTGAATTTGTTATATAAGACTACATACTACGCATATTATATACAAATATATATCGTAATAATAAATTAATGTTTGGTTTACAATATTTCCCTGTTAATATGCATATACACTTGCATATACAGCGACTGTTAGCTTTAGCGTGGTTTTACTGTACCAGAAAAAAAAAATTCAAATACGAAACGCGCGCAAACGCAAAGCGAAAAACGACAAAAGCAAAGGAAAAGCTTTGCAAAACTTTTGATATTTGTTTTTGCTGTTGTTAATTTTTTTTTCCTACTGAAATGTATTTATTGTTATTATAGTTTTGTTTTTTGTTTTTTGTTTTTGTTTGTAAATTCACATATATGTATATACATATATTTGTTTTGTCTTTTACGTTTGTGTCGCCACCGTCGTCGCTGCTGCCGTTTCTGCTTCTTCTTCTTCTTCTTTTTCTTGAGCGCGGTATAAAATTTTTTTTCCAGTTGAGTTTGGAACGCGTAACCGTTAAAACGTTAAAACCTCTGCAGCGGAAATTAAAAAATTAAAAAAAAAAACTGAGAAGAAAAAAAAAACAAATAATAATAAAACTTAATAAATAAATAAAACGACGCATTGTCATCACCGTCTGAATTCAAATTAAAACGTTTTAGTTATTTGCTTTTTTTTTGTCGATTTGTTTTTTTTTTTGTAAATCTGTTATTGTTGTAGTTGTTTTTGTCATTTTTTTTCCTCCTCCTTGTATATATTATTCATTTCCCATATACACCATATACAGTGCAAAATGCAACATATGCGAGTGACAAGTATCCTGATCCTGGCATTCGTTGTCAATGGTAAGTCCTCTTCATTCATTTGTTATTGTTTTTCTTCTTCTTTGTCTTCCACTTCCATTTCCTTAACTATGTATGTTAAATATTGCGAAATTACAAAAATGTTGCAACATTGCGCTTATATGGTAGGAGGCATGGTTAACCTTTCAGTTAATGCGTGGCATGTGTGTGCCCATTTGTTTTAAAACTTTTACTTTCAAAAATTCCACAACAAATTGCATAAATATATTGAAAAATTGACAAACAGTTTGAGCAAAGCAAACACACACACACACAGACACACAGACACACACACATACAGACACACATACAGACACACACATCAAACACCTTTTGTTCTTGGCTAGTTCAAAATCCAGTTTAATTACCTAGCTGGTTCTCTTATTGGTCTACGGATTAACCGACCGAAGGCTAAAATATATGATATTAGAGATTTGTTGTATTTCCCTCTCTCTCTCTCTCTCTCTCTCTCTCTATCTCTATTTATGTTTTTTTGTTGTTTTCTGCTCTAATTAGTAGACTTTTAACCCTGAAACTTAACAATCTTACCATATCGGAACTTGGCAACTACCCCACAAATGTCAGCTCATTTTGCATTCAGTTCCAGTTTTAGCCATCGATCGTTTATAGCCATCATTTATTGGCATTGAGTCAGCCAGTTGGCTGGGTTTTAGAATAATATAAAATATTATATCTCTATATATATATATTATAGGTATATGTCGTATATATCTTTGTGATTCCGATAAAGAATCGTCCACTATTAAATTTGTTCGTTTTTCTTTTGTTAAAAATAATAATAATATTAGAAAACTTAAAATTAAAAATAATTCAATTATTTGTACAGTTTAAATTTTTTGATATATTATTTTTAGACATATCAACAATAACTTAGTTTAGGTAAATGTATTTCTAGAATATGAAAGTATTATTTTAGTTAATTAAAAAAACAAATGTCAAACATTTAAATAATACTATTATCGAAGCCTGTTAAACCAGTTAACAAATAAAATATAATCATTGTTAATAAGATCTAGATCGAAAGCTCGGAAATCTTGCCGGCTCAACAAGTTTCAATCTATTGAGAATATTTGTGTTAACCCCCCCTCCCTCCCCCCTCCCGTTTATCCAATATTTATGTTTAAAGACAAAAACGAAATATTTCCCAAACATCAATACGATTTTTGTATGTTTTTTTTTCTTTTTGTTGAGAAAGTAATTTCCGGTAATTTTTCAACATATGTAAAATACATAAATATGATTACTTTGGCATTTTTTTGAATTTTTTGAATTTTTATTTTATGGAAAAACAGTTAAGGCAATCCTCAGCCTCGGTGGCTGCTTGAGGCGGTTACATCACCCCCGGCGCTAGACGAAGATGCTCGAAAGCATCACCGGCACAACAAAATATATAAAATAAAAAACACAAGCCAAAAAACAATAATAACAACAATAACAACAAAAACCAGTTGCCGTTGTCAGTTGGTTGTTAGTTGCCTGTTGTCAGTTGTCTGTTGCATGTTGTGGGAAGGAAGTGCGCGTTCAAGTTTAATAATGGGCATGGGGCATGGGGCTTGGGGCATGGGAACGGGTGGGTAAACAACTTCCCGCTGCAGTTTGCATTTGTCATTTGTTATTGCACTCAAACGATATCGATAGCCACACCGATAACGATAACCAGTCCGATTAACTGATTGATAGGTGCCATGTACTGTTATTATTTTGAATATTGCCACAACGGTAATTGTATTGTATAATTAATTATTATTATTTACGATTCCAGGACACGCCGTGGCCGTCGGCACACCCGAGTGCCCGGAGAAATATGGCGAGCAGGCGTACGCCCATACCGAGAACTGTGATCAGTTCTTTCTCTGCACCAATGGCACCTTGACGCTGGAGACCTGCGAGAATGGTCTGCTCTTCGATGGTAAAGGCGCCGTGCATAATCATTGCAATTACAATTGGGCTGTCGATTGCAAGGGACGTCAATGGGATCGTGAGTAACAGAATCACACACTCCTCTTCCCCGCAGCACTCTAAGACACTTTGTCCATATTGTTGCTTGTAGCCACGCCCATTTCGACACCTGGATGTGAGTATCAATTCGGTTTGTATGCGGTGTCCAAGGAGTGCTCAACCACGTATATCAAATGCGCTCACGGTGAGCCACATGAACAGGATTGTGACGCTGGCTTGGCCTATGATGAACGCATCCATGGCTGCAACTGGCCAGATCAGCTGATCGATCATTGCAATCCCGAGGGTAGGGCATCAAGGATAAGCTACTCAAAGTCCAAAATTCCATATAATAATGCTTTGCTTCTCATTTTGTAGCTGTTGTGGGCTTCAAGTGCCCCACCAAGGTGGATCCCAATTCGGTTGCAGCACGCTTTTGGCCATTCCCGCGCTTCCCCGTGCAAGGCGATTGCCATCGTTTGATTACCTGCGTTGAAGGATATCCCCGTCTCATCAGCTGCGGCGAGGATAAGGTCTTCGACGAGCATACGCTCACCTGCGAGGATCCCGAGTACGCAAGCGGCGGTTGTGCCAACTACGGCAAATAGATGTGACCGTATCACGCGCATACTCAACTGTACTTTTTTTTACCAATTTGTAAAGCTGCTTGGGCCACGCTCAAAGCTCACTTTAGCTCCTTTTATTCGCACTCTCTTTCACTTTGTCAATTATTGCTTCTCTCGCTCTCTGTCTATCAATCGCCCTCTCCCTCTCTCTCTGTCTATTTCCTAGTATCAAATGTTGCAATAAATTTTGCCATTAATCGCACTTCGATTATTTCCTCACTTAATTATTGTATTGTACATACATTGTTCATCAATTCATTAATTAATTAATTGTTTGTTTTTTTTCTTTTAGTTTTTTGATTTGAGCACTAAATGCAATAAACTTTAAATTTATTTATTGTAAAATTTTTGAAAAAAAAGAAATGGGAAAAACGAAAAAAGATATGATATGCACAAAATGAAAACATTTGTTTTTTTTTGCAAAAGAAATTTTTCAGCACAAATTTTTAAACTGAAAACTACATTTGAATTATTAGACGATTTTTATTTATCCAATTTAATTCAGTCGGAATAGAAATTATGTATATATATAGTGTATTCGATATGGAAAAGGACGAATTAAAATCGAAAACGAATCATCGATTGAATCTAAGTTACATTTTATTTATTATATATTATATATAATATTTATTATTATAATATAGATATATTGACCGGATGGATATATTGAATATTTATATTAAAAATAGTTTCGGCAGCAGTCATCGAAAAAAAAAAACAAAAACAGAGAAATACAACTTGAATAAATTTATTTTATCAATATAAAAATTTTGACAAAGACCAAAACAAATACATTTAGTTAAATTTGGACAGGATAGTTTCAGAGTTTAATTTACAAAAAAAAAAACCAAAAAAAAGGAGCAAAATGGAAAAAACATTCGAAATTTTGATAAGAGCGCTCAGTCGTTATGATGCCGTAAATGATCCTGCGGTGTTGAGAATATAACCGCATAGATGAGTCCATCGCGTACCGATTCGGTTGGATTTCCCACATTGAACATGAATTTGACGCGATGCCTAACAATGTCTGGGACGCACGAGTACATCGGATACCAGCCCATCTTATTAAATACTACGTATATCTTATATATCTGATTGCGGTAAATATAAACGGGTCGATCAAATGTTATATCCAAATGTGCATCATATCGCACCCGTGCCGTGCAATGTGTGTATGTAATGCGCGAACCGTGCATATCCTGTATATGTGCGTATAATACCTCTGTGTAACGTTCAGAAAATCCGGCGGAATTCATTAGTTCACCGCAAAGCACCTGTGTGGGCACCTGTACGCCCAAAATCCAAATGTTTGTGTCCACCTGCAAGTGAGATTAATTATAAATATTAGTTATTTCTTAATTATTATTATTGTTATTATTATGCGGCACAATATACTTATGTCGTAGGCTATATTGCGAATGGTTGAAAACTTGCAGACAGACTGTATTAAAACTGATTCGTTTTAGTGTAAATTGGCACACTTGATAAGGAAACATCAAATAAATTTCAAATAACTATAAAGATCATTCCGACAATTAGACGAACGCACTTGATTACCATGAATTATTGAAAAATAAATTGTATTCTTCTTCGCTGTTAAACTGATAATTTCCTTCATACTGATTAGGTCAAATTAACTTTTTAGATATTCCATAAATATGGCTTTCCTACCTGAAAGGTCACACCACAGTCGGTGACGCTAGTGTTCCTATAGTCGAATTGACGCGTCATTGAACGCAAGCAATAGGAGCGCATCATATCGTGATGCGAGTTGCTGGATGTGGTTGCAGCGGCAGCTGCCTCATTATCTGTGACGGGTGGAACTGGGCCAGATCCGGGTGCCGGTACCGGGGCACCCTCATAACCATCGCCGAAGCCACCACCATTTGGTAATACATTGGGCAATATGTTGGGCAGTGCCAGCGGCTCGTCGGCAAAAAATGCGCCATTCATAGGCAAGTGCCCCATGCTCGGGCCCAGATTAAGCGGCACACTTGTGCGCGGTCGCGAAAAGAGCGGATTATTAATTTGGGTAATACCGTTGCTGCGGGCCGCTGTGCCTGGAAAGCAATCGTTATTGGTGGTAGAGTTAGTACTGGTGCTGCAGCCAGCTGCATGGCGGTAGGACGAGTTCAGTTCCCGTTGGCGATGTGCCGATTCATAAAAGTTGCGCGTGCTGCGGGACACACAAAAACCCTCGGGCATATTGCAGTCATTCAATGTGGGACTGGAGATCTTGATAAGTATGGCTAATGCCTCGTGCTGTTGCAGCAATTTGGAGCGTGCCGGACCCTCGGCAAATTGTTGCGGTGTCATGGTAAGGAAGCGTATCTTCTTGACCGCCTGGCGCAGCATAGCACCATCCATTATGGTGCGTTGTGCATCCATAATATTGATCATATTTGCAGCTGCTTCGGCTGCATTCATTTCATCATTCGCATTTCCAGAAGCATCGCTATCGATGATAACAACATCATCGTTGACCACAACCGCATTGGCATTGAGATTTGATGAAGATGCCGATACAGATACCGGAGAGGTGGATGGTGATACGTTATTAGGCACGGGTTGTTCCACTGCTGCCTGCTGAAAGTTGTCCACATCCTCATCCTGATGCATATGTCGCACCATGGCCGCAACATCTGGCTCCATTTTGATCTCCTCAACAACGATGTCATTGGCTTCAGCAACATCTGCATCCGGCTGCTCCGCACTGACCGACGAGTGTCCACTTCCGCTGGCAACAACTTCCTCGCTGACATTCTCGTTAAGTATGCCACGCTCGCTGGCAAATTTCAATAGGCAATTGAACAAATCCAGTTCAGAGTCGATGTTTAGACGATGTTGATCTAATATAGCCATTAAAGTGGACATCTCGATGTCCAGAAAACTTGGATCGGAAAGCACCTCACGCGTATTGGCAGCTATTAGATCCATGCTGCTCTGCATCAAGCGCGGCTCATCAAAGAGTTTCGCAAATTCATAGGCACGACAAGCATTCTTTGGACTCAAATCAGCCCAAAGAAAATGTGTGCACCTTGTGACAACATGTGGCAGCATATATTTCTTGGCCACATAGCAAAGTTCGCATGCCTTATCGAAGGATCCAA
The DNA here is from genome assembly GCA_037075045.1 of Mulgravea parasiatica. NCBI lineage: Eukaryota > Metazoa > Arthropoda > Insecta > Diptera > Drosophilidae > Mulgravea > Mulgravea parasiatica. The sequence continues at coordinate 27,797 of JBAMCR010000134.1, forward strand.
TCGTTATGCGATCCGTGTACATATATTCTAGCATCGCCTCAAATGCCTCCGGCTGCACATCGGGTATGATTATTGGATCAGTTTTATCTGGTAAATTGCCATAAAACATGCGCTCAAACACAGGCGATGCTATGGCTAGAAACAGCTTATGGCCAACAATAACTCGCTGATTTGGTGGTGTGCCAACCAGAAAACGGCAATCGGCCCATTTCTCCGAATGTAATAGATATTGTCCACGGTCCTTGATCTCTGTCAGAGTGTTTTGCCAGTCCAAATCCATTTTAAGTGCACACAATTTGTATATTTTATTTTTATATTGTTATGTGCACTAAACGTCGACAGCTATGATATTTATTTATATGGTATATTGTATACCCTTGTTTATATAGTTGACGTACATTTCAGTGTGCGATAATTTTGATGATTTTGTGTTGTTTACTTTGTTGCCGAGATATATCGATAGTATTTTAAATATATTATTGCAGACAACTTCAAAAAATACTGGATATCGTTAAAAATTAGTATTTTTGATTAGTTGTGGTCCTATAAATTATCTAAAAATGTATTCAAATTAAATAATTAAAACAAACATTTTGAGTATATCAGGAATGGTATAAAATTTGAGTTTAAGTAAATATATTTTATGTTGTTTGCGATATTTTCAATTACGAAACGTTGAAGGGCAGTTATCGCTAGGAAAATTAAAATATGCAAAATATTTAACAAAACTGCAAGGATTATCTAAATTGTAGTTGTTTTTCTTTAAAATTCCAAACTCCATATAAATATAAGTATTGTGGATTGAATCAGAAGCTATATACTGCAGGCAACTACAAGAAACTACTGTTGTAGACCGTGTCACAACAGGCAAATTATTGATGAGTATCGATAACATGTGCATAATAATACAAAAATCGACAATAAAATGTGACAGCTTTTTTAACGTTAGACACAACGGTCACACTAGACCGAACAGCAACAATTACATTGCGTAGAAAAATAAGTACTAGGGAATTATAAGTTTGTGAAGCAAAATCTGTTTTTTTTTTGTTTATTTAATTATTCAACTTTCGCGCCGATTTCAACTTAATAAACGAAACATACAAACACAAAAAATAATAATAGTTGAATTATCTTCTCAGCTGTGCTTTGTTCGTAAATCCGTGTCCCCTGTTGTGTGTCGAGTGCCTCTACATAGCGAGAGGAGAGTGTGTGTTGTGTGTGTGCGCGCGAGAGTGTGTGAGTGTGAGTGCGTGTGCATTAGTGCGCGTGCCGTAACGTGAAATGGCAAAGAAAACGTACGATTTACTTTTTAAATTATTGCTAATTGGAGATTCGGGCGTTGGAAAGACATGCATATTATTCCGTTTCTCCGATGATGCATTTACATCCACATTTATATCAACAATAGGTAAGCTAAATGTCGCATTATTCTCATATTTATACATGCCTATCATCTATTCAATGTTCCTCTGAGTGTGAGTGTATGTGTGTACAATTGCAGTTGCGTACTTACACACATATGTGCATGTATGTAGTTATATGGGTTTCTGCATGTATGCGTGCTTGTTGTATGTGTGTGCAAGCAAGCGGCATTGTCAATTGCCGATGTTTTGTAGGCGGCGCCCAATAACAACAAGGACTCAACCTAACAGTTGGATGGAAAGTGTATTTACAGGGCGTGGCATTGTCTTATTACAATACATACCATCCCCATTCCGTCCCCATCCCCCCTGCTAAGTTGCAACTAAGTAAATAACGTGCATCATTCTTATGAATGTACGTACATTTGTCTGTTGTATATATGGTACGTATGTACATACATACATACATACATATGACTGTATGTATCAGCGCCGGATTTGATAGACTCTGTATCGGAGAATTGTCATTGAAGCGCCCGCATTTTGATTAGTTACTAAATCTGCTGCTGCAGTTATTGTTGTTGTTGTTGTTATTATTATTGTTGTTGTTGTTGTTATTGCTGGTTAACCGCTATACAAGTATAATTACACACCGTGCAACTGAACAAGCATTTGGCTTTGGCTTATAAACTAGATTAATAGAAGTGACGCATAAACAAACATGCATACACCCATACGATTGTTATGATTCACATGCATAGCGGACAAACACACACACACACACACATCCACACAAATATATATATATATTTGAAACAAGATATGACAATAACAAATATGCATACATACAAACATAAGTGTATATTCATCGACTTTAAATTAATCGTTATCAAAGCCTTGCTACGATAAACGATATATGTATGTATGTGCACATATACAATCTTTAACGTATTTGTTTATATACATGCATGCATGTATGTGTATATGTATGCAGTTCGGCATTTTTAAGCTGTCCATAGTGATGTCATTGTTTTAAATGGATCAATTTTTGTTAATAAATAATGAAATGTTTTTTTTTTTTGGTTTTTTTTTTCGTTTTTAACGTTTTTTGTGTTTTGTGTTTATTTTCAGGAATTGATTTCAAAATCAAAACAGTCGAGCTCAGGGGCAAAAAGATCAAACTACAAATATGGGACACTGCCGGTCAGGAGAGATTTCACACAATTACAACCTCGTATTATCGTGGTGCGATGGGCATAATGCTCGTGTATGACATAACAAATGAGAAAAGTTTTGAGAATATAGTCAAATGGCTGAGAAATATAGACGAGGTGCGTGCGTCATAGTTGCAGAAATGATCAATCTATCGATTAGATCGGAACGTTTATTTATGATTAATTTTCTGTTCTAATTCTTTTTATTGTACTTCTTGCCACACATTTCACCCTGGTATATACATACATACATATAGCATGCAAATGAGGATGTGGAAAAAATGATATTGGGTAATAAGTGCGATATGACGGATAAGCGTGTAGTCAACAAAGAACGAGGAGAGGCGGTAAGAGAGACAGCACTGTAATATATTTATATCTTCGGCGCGCCGAAGACTATATACTCTTGCACTCGTATGTACTCATCTTTTTGATTTTGTGCATTGTACATTGTACTTAACATTAAAAAATCCATCATTTCTCGCGCATTTACATGTATTGCAGAATAAAGTGATACAACTTAGATCCTAAAGCTAAACGACTCTCTGCAAGAGTGTATAAATATATATTTTAAAAAAATATTCTGGCACACACAACACTTAACATACCCGCTCTCTCTTTGTCTTTGTCTCTTGTTTTTGGTTTTTCTTAAATAGATTGCTCGGGAGCATGGTATACGCTTTATGGAAACATCCGCCAAATCAAATATAAATATTGAGCGTGCATTTTGCGAACTTGCCGAGGCCATATTAGATAAAACATCTGGACGAGAATCGGCTGATAATCCCGAACGGGTTGTCATTGATCGTGGCAATAGCGATAAGGCGCCTGGCTACAACAAGTGTTGTGCGTAATGGGGTTATGACACTTGTTAGCTTAATAATAATATTATTAATAATAATAATAATAATAATGATAATGATAATGATAATGTTCACGGTTGGTTTTGTGATCTACATATGCATACATACACATTTACATACATGCATACATACATACAAACATGCATATTTTATATACTTAACAAACTTGGCGAAAACTTAGTGCTTTTTTTTGTTTGTCTTTCATCGTTTAACATGTACAATAACAAAAAAAAAAACTGAAAACAAAAAATTAAAGAATGCATTTTCGACTGGGTGGCAACCCTAAAAGAAGCCAGTTAGCCGCAATTGAATGTTGCCTCGCTCTAACGAGAATTTTGTCCATGCACAGAGCAAAATCAACAGGAAATAAAATGAAAGTTAAGGACGAAACAAAATGGCTAACTAACAAGTGTCATAACCACCCCTCCCCCCCTCAAAAAAAAAAAAAAACAACAAAAAACAAAATTACAGTTCAACTGTAAATGCAATCAAGCAATAGACTTAGGCACATAATTCTAAAAAATGGCAGAAACAAATAAGAAAGAACCTACCTAAAGTTTAATGCAAAATAAAATATATATAATTGTATAATGTAATTTGGATTGAATTTTACAATAACATCAAATACACACACACCACACCCACACACATACATGGAAATACGTTAGTTGACGCACAATACAATTTTGATGAAAATAAAAAGTGTAAAAAAAGTAAATGTTATCATACGACAGAAATGTATAGCAAAAAAAAGCATAAACAAATAAAATAGCAACAACAAACAAACAAAAGCAAAGCAAAAGAAAAAAAAAAGAAAATGAAACAGAAAAGAACTTAACATTTTTGCATTTAACATGTTGCCCCAGGTTAGCTAACGTAGCAAAAAAGACAGAACTGAAACTGAAACAGAAACGGAAACGGAAACAGCAACGGCAACGAAACACGAAAAGGACGCGCACATATAACTTAAAACATATACACATACACACACACACATACACGTACAGTTGAACTTGTTGATTTCGTATAATTAATGCGTATATTGTATAAATTCAATTTAATGGAGATGAAAATTCACCATGCACTGCAACTGTTCGAACTCAAGAAGTTCCACTGTATATACATAGAATACTACAACAACAAAAGGGGGGAAAATCCAACAAAAAATAAAATAAAGATGAAAAGAAATTGCGATAGATGATTTATGACCAGTTATGTGACTCGTGTGTATGCATATAAGGCGTGTGTATGTATTTTTTTAAACAATTTTTTTTTTTTTGGCTGTTTGCATATGCAGCCCATAAGCCATTTTGAAATAAATGTAACTAAAGTTTTCTTCAACGCAAACGTAAAAAAAAACCAAATGCGTGTTCAAAGGAAACAAAACAAAAAATACAAAAAAAAAAAACAAAAAATAAAAAAATCAAACTTTTTTTGTACCAATATACGCATACATAGATACATCCATACACATACAAAGTGCATAATGCCGAATAATTTATAATGTTAATATGTATATTTTGTTTTCTGCCCATTTTGTTTTTTGTTTGTTTGGCTTTCGCTTTTTAACATTTGGCTTAGCTTCAAAATTGCTTTTTATTTTGTTAAAATTGGAAAATAAGAAAATCGAAAATCGAAAATAAAAACTACCAAATGAAAATGAAAAGCAAATTGTTCAATATGGCTCGAACGATGACGATTCGAAACTAAAGATTTTTGAAAATTTATGATATCGTATTGTATGTATTTAATGTAAAATATTAAAATTAAATATTAAATCTGGAGGGGCGTTCAAGAAGTGTCTTAGCCCTGGCCAAGCATATGCATACATATATAAAATGTATATATACATTATATACATATTGATTATTATTATTATTATTACTATTATATGTATAAATATATAAATTTTTTTTTGTTTCTTATAATACTTATTATTTGTAAATGTATATGGATTTAGCGTAGTTGTCCACACCAAATGATTTAATTATTAAAAAAAGAAAACAAAAAAAAACAACAACAGTTTAAACCGTCATCTAATCCAATAAAAACAAAACAAAACAAACAAACATAAATATCGATCTTGTATAATAATATACATATATATGCCTATGTGCGCATATGTCTGGATGGGTAAGGATATATCTATATATATATATGGATGATAGGGAGGCAGCGTGCTGGGATTGGATCTAAGACTGATGCACACAAGAGCCTCCTATCCAGGTGGATATGATGTTTAGGTCATCGTCCAATAGTATAAAGTCTGCGTCCGAATCAAAGTCGAGTGTGCCCTTCTGTTGCTCAATGTTCAAGCAGCGTGCGGGATGCAGTGTGGCAGCTTCAATGGCATAAACCGTAGAGCAGTCTGCGGAGAAAGACGAATTGGTTGATCAAAGATTCGGAGATAAAGATAGAACACTTGCCTGTTGCATGTTTAAAGATTCGCACACACTCGTCCATGGGTGCAATGCTGCCGCAAAGTGTGTCGGTACCAGCTATAAACGCTTTGCCCTCTTTGACTTCCAGCTCCAGCTGTCCAATATGATGCACACCATCCTGTAGGCCAAGTGCCGAAATGGCATCCGTTACCAAGATCAAGCCCGTTTTGTGAGTCCTATATGCAATACGCAGGGCGGCCGGATGTGTGTGCACGCCATCCGCAATAATACCAAAATAGACCGTCTGGCCCGACGGTATGGCATCTGAGGCAAGTAATCCAACCAAGCCGGGATCACGATGATGAAATGGCAGCATCGCATTGAACAAATGCGTTATCAATGTGGCGCCATGTTTAACAGCACGCTCACCATCGCTTAGGCTGGCCATTGAGTGGCCCAGGGACACGGTTATACCATAATTGACAAGTTGACGTATTACATCCGGATCGTTCACCTTTTCCGGCGCCAGTGTTATGATCTTGATGCGCTCTAATGAGCCATAAGTGTCGCGTACTGTATCCATGCCCTAGCATATCGAGAATAACATAATATTACTTATTATTATTTTTGTTTTTTCTTTTTCAATACTTGCATTGTCAATGGTCTGTATACAGTTCTCCGGATGTGCGCCTTTCTTTTGCGGATTGATAAACGGTCCTTCAACGTGCACGCCCAAAATGCCGGCACCGCCTTTAATATCATACGGTATGCGGGGCAATATCGTGTGGTAGCTTTCATTGGGCGATGTAACCAAAGTGGGACAGAACGAGGTAACGCCGCTCTGTACCAGACCCGTTGCAACCATTTCAATGCCGGCCTCGATTGTGTCCTTGTCATAGGAGAAGTCGACGCCGAAGCCACCTGTTGCAACGTGACATTTATTAATATTATTTTTTTTTTTTAAATCTAGTTGGATAAACATACATACATACATGCATATGTAAAAATAAATAAATAAATTATGTATAATTAATCTATAGTATATTTAATACGAAAAAAAACAGCAGAAAATATCTGCCCAGCTGTTACAACTGGAAAAGTTTCCAAACGTATATTGTATAATTAATGCTTTAAAAAAAAAATAAATAATTATACTATATGTACTGTTATTATGTGTATTAATTGTAAGTTGAATTTTCTTTGTTTTCGATTTACTCGCAAAGCATTTGCTGTCCCTTTCTATTGGTGTAATAACGACTGATCGGGCGTTAAGTTATTCCATTATGTCTCTTTCTACTCTAGCTCTGTCCTTGTCATTTTTATGCTTGCAATACCGTTTTGTACGAATATGCGAATAACCCGATGGTGATAAGATTAGCAAACCGATTACCGATTATGCCGTGCTAGCCGTGCTCTATACTGCTTTGAGCTTGTAATTGGGACACGCAAAAATGCGAATTGAACGTTGACCTTGGGTCATTTTCATTGAAAGTGAAACTGAGCTCAGCCATATGCATGTATGAATGTATATGTACGTATGTTTGTATACATTTGCATAATTGCTTACCGTTAATTTGTAGATCAATATAACCGGGCGCGATGATAGCACCCTTGCAATCGATGCGCCGATGAGCCTTGGAGCGTTCTTCAAAGAAAACCGGCTCCGGATTTATAATTTTCCCATCGCGCACCCAAAGATCATCGTCGATGACAAGATGATTGCGTACCAGGCGGCAGTTGGTGAACTGTATCAACTGTCCGTCGCATTTATTAGACGCCGACATGGTTGGCAAACAAAATAATAATAATAAAATCCAAAAATTGTCGAAGAAAACAAACAAATATTGTGTCAACAATCAATCCATTAATCACTAGCAATAAAGCGCTTAATATAATCAAAGTATATATTTAATATTAATAAATGCAATTAATAAACGACTACAGCTTAAACAACGCCCGCGCTGCTGATGGAAACAAACAGACAAATGCTACAAATAATCGCGCTGCTTAAATCCAAACAAGTCTCAATTTCCAATTTAGTACGTTGTTCAGTTAGCAAAATCATGCATAAATATTAATTAAATTTGCATAGTGAATATAGCTAAATAGAAATCATATTTATTTTACTATATTATTTCTTATATTCAATCTAATATCAGCATTGTTTTGAAAATTTCTTTTTATTTGAGCAGCGTATTTAAGCTAAAAATAGTGCACATCTGTTTTCAGTCTATCTGTTATCGATAGGTTTATCATGTTTCGGTACTGCCACTGGCTGTTATGTTTCGTGCCATAGCAACGAGCAACAGACATGCTGAACATCGGCACCGATTAATTGTTATCGTCTTATCATTATTTAAATTTAAAATTTATGAAAATAATATTTCAAAAACAATAAACTTTTTGTTGGATAATTTAATTAAATTGAACAGCTTTTTGGGTAAAGATTTTAATTATATTATATAATAATATAATATAATTCCAAGGTCCATGATATATTTTACTGGTACAAAGTTCTTTTGTAAAAGTTTTTATCAAGTTTTTGCTATGCAAAATAACGAAGACAAATTATAATTATACTCACGATATAATTATACGAGAGGCAAATGAGAAGTAATAATGTCTTGTCTATAAATTCTATTATTACATATTTATATTAGAAATTACTTTAAGTTCTGAATTGTAATTAAAGTGTAAAAAGTTAAATTTCTTTCAATATTAGTTGCACTTGAATGCATTTAATGCGCATTACTTGAATTGTGATAAGATTGGTGCACTATTTAACTGTATTTGGTCATCTAAAAGTGATCCACACAACAAAGAAGAAATTACTTTAACATCAGTTGCGATAAGCCAACAGGGGGAATCACTTGAAAACTAAGTAATTCGGTCATGGCTCAGTATCGTGCTGTCTCTTTCTATTAATATCCTGTACTAATTGAAAACAAGCACAACACACACAGCATTTTAACCAATTGAATAAGTTTTATTAAAACTTAAACTAACAGCTTAACTAATTGCATTTCTGTGGCATGGTGATAATAACAGATCTTGAGCATGCATCACGAACTTCTCTATCTTTATATTTCTCTCTCTCTCTCTCTCTCTCTCTCTCTCCTTCGTTTCGTCTATCTATCTATCTATCTATGTTGTTTTAGGCTGCGTACAGGATAACTAATAGTCGCGCATTTGCACTTGTGCTCTCTATCGCATTCTAGTTTCTCGTTGAGTCTCCCGCTCTATCTCTATCTCTATCACTCTGTCATTCTTTCTCTCTGTCTTTCTTTCTCTTTCAGGCAGTGATAATCTTTGCGGCCCGAACAGAAGTTTGCAGCTGCAATGGCAATTTGCCCGGCACCGCAGCCGCACATTGTTTGTTATCTCTTCCACTTGTTCGTGGCACTTCGGTGGCAAAGTTTACTTCAAAGGGGCAAAGAGCTGAGGGGGCATTCCGAGATACCATAAGGTAGGGCATTAGGGTTGCGATAACGTGGGCACATCGACGAGGTGAACGGGGGGCTCAAAATGGTACTATGTTATTAGTGTGGTTGGGGTTGGGGGTGGGGCGGGGCATGGCCGCGGCCAGTATGGAATGCGCTGCGAGAGCGTAAATTGCGTTGCTTTTCCATTTGGCATGCACTCATTTTGGTTATCTGCACTGGCACTTAATAAACTTAATGACTCTCGAAGCCTTTGCCTATGCCTTTGCCATTGCCATTGCCTATGCCTTTGCCTTTGCGTTCGCCATTCGAAATTTCAAATTTGAAATTTGCTTGAAAATCGCCTAAAAGCTCTCAAGTCTCAGTTACTCGGATTCGTAATCAGTCGCTGATAAGCAGCCAAAAGCCCATCACGCACTGTGGCACAGATGCACGTTTTTCCGCTCATAATTCTCACAAGGAATTTATTAATAAAAAATATTTACAATAAATTTTGTTTAAAAACAAACTAAAGAAATGCTTTTCGATATTCTTTAATTCATATCTTGTGTGCAAGACTGAGTTTTCGACCGATTGTTCCTATGTAAATATATATATACGAGTATGTATATATATGCATTAATTATTTATTCTTAGATTCTGAATGATAAATTCAAATTTATTTTTTAATTTCATTCATATAAATATAATATTTTATTTATTGTTTGTATATTAATTGTTAAGTATTTGCATTTAAAAAATATTAAAAAACCAAATGAAAATTGGGAAATAAAAGAAAAAATTGTATTCGAATCTCAAGGATATCAATAATTTTTTAATTCAAAAATATTTAATTTAACCCATTTTACAATATTATATTATAGTATGCCAGCCAATGACAACTCCCGCAATTCACTTGAATTGGTCACGAGGCATAACTAAGTCCTTGCCAAAAAAAAAACCAAAAATAAAAAACCAAGAGAAATAAAAAACACAGAGAAAAAAGGATACCGTTGTCATTGGTAGCCTTTTGATCCCTGTTGATGCGAAATTTATAAAATTGCGACAACAATAGCAACAACAACAACAACAACAAAACTCTTGAAAACTGCATTAAAGTTATAATTAGTTAGGTTTTCACAGTTATTCCATACAAAAATAAATAAAAGCAAAAATCAAAAGAATAAAACAAACAAGCGTATATATTTTTGAAATACCCAAAAACAAAAACATACACTCACACACACACGCATGCATATGTATGTTGTATTTCCGGAAGTCGCTCAGCCACGAAGTATGCTACACTTTTTTTTGTTTGTTGAGGGGTTTTATTTCATTTTGTTTTGCTTCGCTTTGTTGAGCGGATTTAACTGGCCCGCAAGTTAAATGACATTTTTATTAATTACTTAACGTCCTGTATACAAATTCAATCCATTCATACATACATACATATACATATACACACATACATACATACATTCTATCTGCCCACATAGGCTTACCATACATAGGCTATTTTCTAGTTGATAATCTATGTTGAATACGAAAAAGTTTAGTTTTAGCTTAATTTACTTGCTAGAAGTGAATAAATAAATAATGAAATAAATAAATAATTAAATAAACAAATAAATAAATTGCACAACAAATAAGTTTGTTTTATTGTAAATGAGAATGAATTCAAGTTCTTGAGGAATATTAGCTTAATTAATAATTGATTAAATGTTAATTTGTTGTTTTTCTTTTTTTTTGTTTTATTTATTTATTTTTTTTTTGATAATTTATAATTATATCGTGGTAAGCGCATTATATAACATTTAAATTGACCCTCGAGATATTTAACTCTAGTTTAAGCATCAGCCACTTGAATTGCATGAGTGTAAAAACATTCACTTATTCATACGCAATCCTCCGGCATATTCATTTTCCTATGAAGGGTTGACTACCAGTTCTTGTTGTTATTTTTTATTTCTCCAGTTAGGGTATTTTAAAGTCGATCAAATAAATCGAGATCAATTTTATTTTGAGCTAAAGTGAGTGAAATAAATTTGTTACAATGTTTGTCTTACATTACAGACCTGTGTATAGGGTATTTTTGAGTCGAGCAGCTTTGATTGGAATTTGGTTTTGTGTTTTTTTTTGCTTTTGTTTTGTTTTTTATACTGAACATGCACTTGCATATTATTTATTTACGACTTTTCCTGCATGACTAGACAAACTGGGGCAAAGCAAGGGAAATCCAAAAGACAAAGAGAGAGAGAGAGAGAGAGAGAGAGAACGACAGAGAAGGAGAGGGAGAGAGACGGAGAGACATAGAGAGAGATATTGTAGGTTAGCGGATTTTGGTTTGTTTGGTGCTTTTGTTGCGCTTCCAACTAACCGCCACATGTTGCACTGCAAAATGATTGCGGCGTTGCATTGCAAAATGTTTTATTGCAGTGCTTGCAACACCAACAACAACAGCAACAACAACAACAACAATAACAATATGTTTGCGGGTGGCCTCCAGATCAGGCTGAGCCACAGCCTTGGGGCAGCAGGTGGATTGTGGATTGTGCTATGTGTTGTGGCTTGTTGGAATGCCACTACATTTTATTATGGCTAAACACGCATTCATTATGCTGCATGTTGCAACTACAACTGCAACTGCAACTGCAACTGCAACAACATCAACTAGGCAACCAGGCAACAAGGCTTCAGCTTCGGCCACAAGACAAATGATAACCAAGATGCAGTTGCTCCACACATGAGCTTCAAAACTGATTTTCTATTCAAATATTTCGTTTTCTGTTTTCAAAGTGAATGTTGAAACAAAATGAAAAATAATAAATAAATATATATAAATAAATATATAAACAAATTGAATCGGTTGAATTTTATTTATAAATTAAACTAATTAAATTAAGTTTTCTATAAAAATGATTTAAATGTTATAATTAATATTTTATGGTTTATTTGTTTTAAATCGAAAATCAAGATGTTCGTCGTGGTCCTTGGAATAATCCTTGAATTGTTTGGTTCATTTGGCACAAATAACGTACATCGATTAAGGCCAAAACAAATGAGCTGGCCAAAATCGAAAACAAAGCAAAAAAAAAACATTCAAGAAATGTTGGAAACAGCAGCACAAAGAGATTAAGCAATAGAAATAGAAATAGAAATAGAAATAAGCAATAGGAATACCGTGGGGGAAACAGAAACAGGAATAGAAAGAAAAAAAAAGACAGAGACAGAAGGAGAAAGAGAGAGAGAGAAGGAGAAACAATTAGCACGGCCAGGACATAATTGGTGTATAGTGATTAAAGAAGCAATCATAAAATTAAGACCCATAATCCAGTGCAATTTGAGTACACACGCATGACAACAACTCGGAGGCGTGCCACATGGAGCCACGCAGGGAACTGGAAGATGAAGCAAAATGAGAAGAAGAAGAAGAAGCAGGACAGAAGCAGATGAAGAACATGAGGAAGAGGAACAAAGGACGCTTCTAGCAGAGAGTGAAAATTGCGAACTGTGGATACAAGGGCAGTGAAAACAGACGAGGAACAAAGCAAAAGCAAAAGCTGGTCACAAGCTAATACAACTGACTAATAACCAAAAACAGCAACAGCAACAACAACAACAGCAAACACAACAGCAACAACAAAAGCAACAGCAACAACAATAGCAGCTGGCTGCTCAACTAAAAGATACCCTGTTTACGGTGGAGGATATTCTTGAAAATTATTTTATGTACTGATAAAATCAAAAACGAAAATATTGAAAATTGCAAGAAGAAATATAGCAGAGAGAGAGAGAGAGATAGAGTAAGAGAGAGAGAGAAACAGAAGCACTTTGATCTTGTGGAATTTACAAATATTGGATTGCGGTTTTTAATTAAATAAAATATTATAAAATAAATTAACATTTTTATATTTATGATCACAAAAAGAAAAGAAACTACGTGCATATGTACATATGTATGTGTGTATGTATGTATGTGTGTATTTGTATTTTTGAAATATTCTACCGTAATTGAAATATTTCTCTAAGAAATAGAAATTGCTCTTAATATGTAAAAATAATTTTCAAATACATTTCTTTTTCGCACATTTAAGATATAAATAAATAAATAAGTAAATAATTACAATAAATAAATGAATTTAACTTAATTTTGAGATTTTCTTTTCGCATAATTAAGACATAAATAAATAAATAATTATAATAAATAATTGTTTTTTTTGTGCTTGTTGGAATAAATTTTCTATTCGTATATACTCTGTTTTTACTCGAGTATATTCAATGGGTGCGGGGTGTAAAAATCACTTTACACCAATACAGATACATGTTCATAGCATATCCATGTGCGTACATGCGTCGGCTTGTGTGTGGCTGTGTTTGGCTCTGTGTGTGTGTGTGTGTGTGTACGTTAACACACACAAGTGCATTTTGGTGCGTGGCCAAGCCAAATGCAGAGAATTGGACTCATTGTGTACGTGAGGCGATTTGTGCGATTCGGTTAAGCCAAAAGCAACAATAAAGTGTGCGGAAGCAGCAGTTAATAAACCAAGCAATGACAGACTGCCAGATATCCTGTACCTGAATTGATACGCTCATTATGAATGTAAATCAAAAGAATCTTTTACAAATGTCATAACATAGTGCCATGCCAAGTCTAGAAATCGAAAAGTTAATTTAAATGGCAGGGTATGTTCGTACCTTAACCGACAACATTTACAGGGTATTAGCCGAGCATAAGCAGCAACAGCGATATGAGACCTTAATTAGCGAGCCGTCAAATTGTTGGGGTATGGGTCTTAAGGTGGATCGTCCAAGGATTGCAGCTAGCTCTCGGGCAGCCAGAGGCGAGAAGTGACAGGAGAGAAACGGGAAGCGAGCGAGCGAGTGAGCGGACGAGCGGAGAAGGGGGTGAGCGGTTGCAGCCAGCGTCGCATTGAATACGCTTCCGGCCATACAAATTGTACGAGAAACGTGAGAAATTAATTTCGCAGATGGCCAACAACAGTGAAACATTTATACATTAGCCAGCGGCTTGAATAGGATGAACTGTGCTCTTTAATTAATAAAGCTACAATATTTAAATATGAAAATATAAATATACAATGCATATGCATGTGTATATGTATGTGTATATGTCATTTATTTTATTTATTTATTATTAAAGTAATGCCATGTTACATTTTTACTGACGATATTGTTATACCCTTGGTAAGGACATATGTATCCAAAGTCAATATTCTCGATTTGTTGACAAGTATGCAAACGTATGTATGTATGTATGTATGTATAAGTATATTGTAATATGTAATATGTAATATGTATACTTATTTTCATTTCATGGAGTGTATGTACATTGAATTCCAATTAGCATCAGTTAGTTAAATGATTGATTGACTTTGCGAATAGAATAAAGCAGAGCAAAACCCAAACTCAATAAGACGCACCTGTCAACGTTATCTGCTAATATATTTAAATAGATTGCATACACACACACACACACACACACACACAAACATACACACATACATATTAGAATAGTTAGTTATCAATGGGTGTGGCTGGGCGAGGGCTGAGTGAGGAGTATTTACATTCTTTGAGCCAGCATTACATGTAATACTGTGCTCATAATGCCACTCCAACGGTTGACAACAATGATGAATGAACAATTTGTATCTTGTTTTATCTATGTATGTATATGTAAATGTATGTCTGTATGTCTGTATGTATGTATGTCTATCTATAATAGCATGCGACTCAATAGAGTGACGGGGACAATGAAATAAAGGACTTTTCGACAGGCAACAAGGATAAACAACTAGTCGCAAATAAAAATCTATTTTGAAACGTAATAAATATAATACAAACCCTTTGTTTAACACAATTTATTGATTATATTGTATTAGTATTTAAAGTGAAAATAAAAAAATACGAATAATAAATTCAAATCAATCAACAAATAACAATGCACTTCGATAATGAACAATAGGCAAAACAATATTTATTGAAAGAGTCTGCTCTAAACACGTTAATTCACCTCAATAAACACGAATGCCAAGTGCGTATACTTAATATTATATAATAAACGTATTGAAAAAAGGATTTCTCTAAATTTTGTAATTATAAATAAAAAAGAAAAACCAAATAGATATAATTAAGCTAACTAATTTATAATTTATTTTCCATGCGACAATGAAATACAATTGCGTATACTTAATATGCCTGAAATACACAAGTATATATGTACATATACACATATATATATATATATATATATATATATATATACACTTAATATTGCATAAGTGCGTGTCCTTTATTGAAAATTTATTTAACAACAATAATAAAAGCGAATATTTTCAAGTTTCAACAATGCTCATTTCGGATCTTTCTGATGTTCGATATAAATACCATAAGCTATAATAAGTATATCGATATCGATATCGATATTTTCAAGTGTGCTTCTTGAATGTTCTCTGTTCGCTAAGAATGGGTAATTGTGTGAGTGTGTGTGTGTGTTTTTGTTGCGATGTGTATGTCTGTGTGAGTGTGTGTGTTGTTGTTGTTGTTGTTGTGATGTGTGTGTGTGTGTGTGCGTTTGCTGTCAGCATGTCAGACGAGCAATTGGTCGGTTTGGGTTATTGTCATTGCGTCCGTCTGTCGTCAGATGCCGCGGCACTATTAATTATCATGTTAAAATGTAATTAATTAAAGATGTCGTCAGAGAAGCGCAACGTTGACGCTGACGCTGACGGCGGCTCTGGCTCCAGCTCCGGCTCCGGCACCGGCGCCCGCACATAACTTTCAATGAAAAGTTAATAAATTACATAATACCGAAAACGAAATTACAAACGCCATCAACGACGACAGCGCCAGCCGCAGCGGCAGCGGCAGCAACAGCAACAGCAACAACAACCGTTACCTGATAACAAATCAAATGAAATCTTTTTTCCTTTTTGTTTATTTATTTTTTTTTTTTGCTACGCATTGGCGTCGACGCAGACGCTGACGCCGACGTCGACGTTGACGTTGATGCTAATGCGTGCTGCCGTATGTATACATGTGTATGGGTGTGCGTATGTGTGCATGTGTGCGTGTGTGTGTGTGTATGTATCGCATTGCCCGCATAATCCGCATGCAAAACAAATTAATAAATAAATAATAAATAATAAATATGCGTAATAATAATGACTAAAGAAATATCAGAAACAATAAATTTTATTTGAGCAGCCACCAAACCCGCCGACAAATGCCAAAAACAAAGGCAAAAATTATTAATGAAATCGTTTGCCATCATTTACTATGGCATAAATGTGTACAATTCTTTGCAAAAAAGAAAACAAAATACAAAAAGAAAATAATAATAATAATATTCAACTACTTCTTATTGTATTAATAAATAAATACTTCATATACTCTTTTTATTATTATTATATTATTTCTTTTTATATTTCACATTCTTACATAAATCACATATGTAGATTTATATATACACATACATATGTATGTATGTGTGTACATATATTTAAGTTATTTGCTGTTAAATTAACAGCTGTTAATATAAAATATGTTAAGCTAAACTTAACATTTTTGAGAATACGCTTGTGTCAGGATATATGTATATAATAAATATATATTTTTTCTTTGTTGTAAACAATATTTATGAATTGAAATTTAACGTAAACTTAATTTTAACATACAGTGCGGCGTTTATCTGCTTGGGGAGTGTGTATGTTGTGTGTGTGTGTTGTGTGGGGAGTTGGGCGTTTGATGGGGAAGGGCGGGGCAGCAATGGGAAATAGGCGCTGCGGACATGTCATAAATGTTTATAATTTTTATGAGCGTAAATAAAATTCATAACATAATATTAAAACTGATGCCTCGTGTTATACTAAATAGATGCGAATTGCTGAACTGACGGCCCAAAGGATGGGAGGGTTGTTAACTGAGGGGGAAGGGGGGGGGGGGGAGTGGGGGTCCGGGAAGTACCAAGAGGAGGGGGGAGGGGATTTTTACTGTGAATCACACGCTTTAAAATAATTTATCGCATGTAATATTCACGCACTCAATACGTGTGGCAATTGTGCGTGTGTGTGTGCATGTGTGTGTGTGCGTATATAACATTTATATGTGTGTGTGTGCATGCCACTTGTTTTGGCATTTGCTTTTGGGGGTTTTCCTTTAGCCAGTTGCTTGTTTTGACGCACATTTGTAAGCAAGTCAGGCAATCGCCTGCCCAATTAACTGTGTTGCGGAACATACATACACACATGCACATACACGCACATACACACAGAAACGGACGCATACATGCACACAAATAAATGTTATCAAAATGGATAATTCACAAAGTCAAAACATTCGGATTTCAGGTCATAACAGTCCAATAAACCGTATAAAATTCTTTGTAATATTCCCGTTTCGTGCGTTTCTCCCACCTGCCCCAAAAGCTCAATTAAAAGTTTAACACACACACACACACACATACACATAATATATACACATACATCCTAAACAATAATTGAATAATCATAAAACTGTTTGAAAATGCTGAACAAAATAAAATGTAAAATGAATTGTATAAATATTGAAATATAAACAATATATTGAGTTTATACAACTAAAATATCTCAATTTAAATTTCATATATAATAATTTATCCAGTTTTTTGATTTAGTTATTAAATTTTCGAAATTATTATTATTATTTATTTTTTTTGTAAAGCCTGATAATCTTTTACCCAAAAATAGAAAATAAAACCGAAAAAAAACATCTGTAATAATTCTATATCATAATTTTTTCATATTGCAAAATATTTATATGTTTTATTTAATTTTTATATGTTTTATTTTTCATTATTGCGTTTCAGTTTTTTCTTGGTATATAAAAACATTTAATAAATTTCTGATTTATCGGAAAATATCCGCAATTTATATTTACTTTTTTATATATCGTAATTGAAGAATAAAAATAGTTAATAGTTAATATTTACGTAATTATATCAAATTTTTGGTATTTTTGGTTTTTGATATTTTTGAAGTTAATTTAAACATATTTTTTGATTTTTTATCTGATAAGAGCTTTTGTTCTGAGTCCTGTGTTAAGAAAAAGAAAAAAAAACCGAAGCAAATAATTTCGGAGGAGGCAAATTAAACGGAGAATAAAATTTATTTTTGTTTTACTTAAGTATATATTATAAATCTTAATTATGTTTTATTTTATAATAGATTTTGGTAAAGTTGTTCCATATAAAAAATGAAAGGATAAAAAGGATTTGTGAATATTACAGAATGAAATATGAATGTAAAATCGTTGCAAATGACAATCCTATTTTTGAGTATTTATTGTATTTTTATTTACGATCCTTGACAATAATATAAATAACCGAGATCTGACTGTTATTGAGTACCACAAAAAAAAGAGAGAGAGAGAGAGAGAGAGAGAGAGACATAGAAAGTAAATATAAAATCAGTTTTAAAAAATCTCCTTGATAAAAGTTTAACCTCTCAACGGGCAGCAGGTGCTCAGCTGCAGCTGTCGGCAGCGTCGCAGCCCGCTTCATTGAAAGCTGCGTTCCTTTTGAGAAATCATTTGACTTGTCAACGTCACAACAAATCCTTTCAATAGCGTGCAAGAGAGAGGAGAGAAAGAGAGAGCGAGAGAGAGGGAGATAGAAAAAGCGGGAATGAAGTAGAAAATGCATTGCTCCGTTTATCAAACGTTTTTCCAATGCACTGTGACGTCTTTGCGGGTGCTGCGTTTAACGCTCTCATCCTTCCTCGCTCTCTCCCTCTCCCTCTCCCTCTCTCTCTCTGTCTTGCGTCTTCCCTCTCTTTTCTGTTGCTTATTCCCATACAAAGGCAAAGAAAAAAAAAATACATTTATATAACTACCATTTAGTATAAATGCTCGACTACGCAATACCCTTATAATTTGTTATCCTTTTAAATTTTGTGTTTGCTTTATTTATGTGTTATGTAAATTACAGGGTATAGAAAAATAAGAAAAATTTGATTTCTGCAGTTAATACGTATATGAATTTGTATGGTTAAAATCAATCGTTATTAGTCAATGCTTGTTACATACATTTGCTTGGCCTCAACATACCCCATTGAGTTTCACTTATATTTAATGGGTGTGTGGTATAAAAGCGCAAATCAGCCACAATTGCCGCTGACAGACGCTAAGCACGCGCGTGTATGTGTGTGTGTGTGTGCGATGCTTTGTGCCTTTCGCTATTTATGTATATGAATGTGTGTGTGTGTGTATGTATATGTGTGTGTATGTATGAGTATTAGTGAATGTGTGGCTTTGACATTATTTGTGCTGCAAGCTGACAGATTTTCGTTACGGCAGCATTAAATTGAATTTTGATATTTCTTTGCATGCATATATGGAATAGATGACATTCACCACACACACACACACACATACACACAGACAACCTACATACATACAGTTATATTTTGTCGTATTTAAGCTAAAAAGCCCAATTGAAATTCCAACTCGAGTCCTGAGCCCAAAACTAAATTCCGTTTCATTCACAAAAAATCTACATACTCGTCAGTTGTGATTTGTTTTGTATTTATTTAGTTAATATATAGTACATATTTAGATATATATATATATGTACACATATATATATATATACATACATAAAATACAATACATATATATTTCCCAATCATAAAATACAAATCAAACTATTGCGTTTTATTGCAATTTTTACAGAGCATGTTTGGAACACAATTATCGATCTTTTGCCACTGCAAAGACGAGGATTCCTTAATTAAGTGTAATTAATTCTACATAATTAATAAATCATAGATGGAATCTATCACTTCAACATCAACTTCAATTCGAGTCAATTGAATTCGTCAAGAGTTCAATGCCAAAGTCCTTGAAAAACAATATCAATTTAAGAAATGCTTTTGATTGCTGTCGACTTTCTTGATCCCAAGTGGAAACTGTGGCCATTTCGACATATTTGCTTTTTATTTAATAATATATTTACAATAAATATAATTGAGTTGAAATTGCGCTAATGTTTAGTAATGTTGGCTCTTCGAAATGGCATTTTTATTGTGGAAACTTTTTGGTTTTGAAACGATTTATGATTTATTATTATTATAGCGATTATTTTGCGTTTAAATTGCGATGGGAAATGTGTGTTTAGACAGTTCGATTAGATATGTGTGTGTGTGTGTATGTTATATATCATCGATGGATGGATGCATATGTATGTACATATTGTGGCAGGACGCACACACTGATGGTGAGGCGATGAGCCGCACTGATGATGCCTATAATGATACACAAACAAATGCCCAGGCATTTCAATTTTCAATTCAATTCAATAAATATCCTTTATTTTTTTTTTATAATTTTTTTTTTGTTTTACTTGTATTTTTATTTTAACTTCTTTTTGTTTTTGTTTTTGTTTTTGGCGCATTTTTGTTTTTATCATTCCTTTAGCTTCGTCGTCTTGGTCATTCCGTACATTTCGTTCCGTCTGTCCGAACGTCCGTCCATTGGTTTGGTATGTCCGGTTGGCAGGACCCAAAAGTTGTTTTGACAGTAGCCAAGATTGAGTTCTTATTCAATTTGTACGGAACGGATTTGTATGTTGCCCCACCCCCCTCCCTCCCGCCAACCTCTCTCTAACCATCCGTCGACCCTTGAACCCACCTCTGTTAGCCTCTCATACCCGTGGCACAACTGCCTCTATTGGAATTTATTTCATATTATTACCCTTGTTATTGTTATTGTTTTTGTTTTTGTATTTGCCTTTGTTTCTGTGTCTCTTGTTGCTGTTGCTGTTGTTGTTGCTGTTGTTGTTGTTGCGTCAATGCTTGGCCTTGTTTGTTGGCAACTCTGGCAACTCTCAAACTTCTTTCGGTCGTGAAGCCAAGTGCTGTAGCCTCAGCTGCAGTTAACTTGGTACTATCATATCCCTTTGCTTCTACCCCTTACCTTACCCTTCCCCTTCCCTACCCTTCCCTCTCCACAACCCTCGACCTCGAGCCCTGCAACTCATGGGCACGTCTTCATTCTGCTTTGGCTGCAGGCCTGGCTGGGACCGGCTTAACTTGGCCGGGAGTTGACTCGGCGCCAGAGAGTGGTCGCTGCGACTGTCAATTGGCTGACTGCAGCCCGCAAAAGTATGCTACAAAAGTGTTGCCATCAGTTCAAGAACCTGGTACAGTGCACACTCCTTTCAACGAAACCATTGAAGCAAGCAATCACAAGCCTTTTCGGTCTTTTATCGACTTATTCTACAGTTGAGAGGTCAAACAATTGTTGCAAAAAGAAAAAATAATTAAATAATATGTGAAAAAGTTATAAACATAATAGACAATATTTATTTTGATTAATTTTATTTATTTTTTTGATAATTATTATTAATAATTTTATATATCGTCTTTTGTCTAATTTAAATTATCGACTTTATCGAGTCTTCACTGTACTTTGGCATGTGAATGCACATGAACTGAACTGACCAGGACTTCGTGACGACTTCGACATGGACTTGCGACTGTTTTCGATTGTTTTCAACTGCACTCTACCCTGTGCCACACCCCCTCACTACCACCCCCCCCCCCCCCTCAGCCCACCCCCTGCGATACCCTATACATATATGTATATTACACAGTATAATGCTATACCCTGCAAACTTAACTACCTCTTAACTTTCTTATGCTGCAGTAAATTTCTTTGCATTTTTTGGTTATTGTTTCTTTCAGGTTGTTGTTGTTGTTGTTTGTTGTTGTTTGTTGTGATTGTTGTTGTTGTTGGTTTAATAATATGTTGAACGTTGTTATATTGTAGTTGCTTTTGTTGTTGTTGTTGTTGTTGTTGCCACATGTGTACATTGCGATGTTAAAGCAGAGGCAAACAACTTTTGGCAGGTTGTTATTCTTGTAATTGGCACTTTTAGTTTTATCGATAGTCCGACCAGAGTTGCCACTCGCATTTGTGTTGTATTTTAGTGCCGCGCACAAAAATTAATCAAGTTTCGTTTCATTTCACAATACCCTGCACCGATTGGAGGCACAACTAACAAGTGCTTAGTGCCCCCAGTCGAAATTACCATATACATTATTTTATAATTATGTTTCGAAAATGCATCTTAAATGATTAATAATCGTTTACTTAATTAATCGTCATCATTGTTACAAATGTGTGTGTATGTACACGCGTGTATATGCATTTGTGTATAATGAAAGAAAACCTTTGAGGGTAAATTTCATATACATATACACTATTATTCTTTATTTCGTACATAAATATTTATTTATTTATTTAATAACAATTTGATAGATATTTTGTACAGGGAATGCGCCAGTCGAGCATTTCATTTTTTTGTTTACTTGACAGGTATGTGTGTATGGATGTGTGTGTATGCAGTTATAAGTTGCTTTGATTTTCAGGTGCTCTCGTTATTTATGAACTGCCTCAGCCCCGACCCCTCGCCCCCACCCCCCAGTGGCATGTCCAGCTTAGCCCCCCCCCCAAACCCTCCATCCAACCTTCCCTTAACATACAGCAACCTCAATCGCATACCCATTGCATATTGTATGTTGTATGTACAGCCTCCTACACACATACCCCCCGCCCGCCCCACTCTACAGGAACAACCCATGCCAGCGTTGCCATACAGTTAGAAGTGGCTCAACGCTAACCACTTTTGGAGATGAGCTGCGCATTTTTTTCTTGTTTGTTTTGTTTCGTTTTGTTTTGACTTGTTTTTTTGTTTGGTTTTTGGTTTGTTTTTTGGTTTGTTTTTTCTTAGCATATTCTTAGCTGTAAATGTTGGTGTTGTTGTCGTTGTTTGTGCCTTCGGTTAGTTCTGTTGCGCGACTCTAAATTGCCAACTTAGTTGTTATTTGTTGGCTGTCTGGCTGTAGCTTGACGGTAGAGAATGCGCCCCAATTCGGTGCGTGGCTGGTGGCAGGGTGGCAGGGGATGGCTGTTTGTGGCTGGTGTATCCATTTGGGGTGCCCTACGTAGGGTTCTGTCCTTGTTTCGAGCCAATATTCGTGGCCGCAGCGCTCTGATGGCTCTCACGTCACCACTTCTGCAAATTGCGGCAATAATGCAACAAAGGTTTCTTGGGAAACACACACCAAATTGCATGCGCTGGTCCAACATGGCCACGGCCACAGCCAGAGCTAAAACCCACATCCAAACCAAAACCCAAACCCACACCCAAACCCAAACTGGAGCTACATCCAGAGGCAGAGGGAGAGTCAGCGGGAGAGGCAAAGCCAGAAGCATGGCGTTTGGCAGTGAGGAGGTCAATGGTGGCTCGGATGAGGCGTGCTACGGTTAATGGATGGTGATTGGACGGCAGCGGGCTGGGGTGAAAGGGAAGACTACTGTTTGGCGACTCGAAGACGCCGTCAGTCACTTGCTGCCTTTGCCGCTGGCCCTTTGCTGCATCTCATTTTCTAGCATGTATTTATATGTATGTATATATATACACACACACACAAACATACATATACAAATACATTTACATTTATGTATTTATTTTTTATTTTTGTTGTCGTTGTTGTTGCTGTTGTAGTATACCCTGTAAAGGAGTGTTTTGTTATGTCATACAGTATGTTATGTCAAAATTATTAATTTTTCTTTTTTACAGTATTCTTTTTCTTATTTATAATATTAATATATATTTTTTTTTAAATAAATAAAAATTTTTAATTTTTATTTTCAGTTGTTACCAAATTTTATTTATTTTATTATTTTTAAGGCTCGTTAGAGTATTTTCTTTTCGGCAACAGAAAGCTTAGTTTTCCTCCTTTTTTTCTGTGTGTGGGTATTTTCGTTGAAAAACAGTAGTTTTTCCATTTTTTTTTTTGTTTTTGTCGTTGTTTACATTTTTAGTTGCTGCTGTTAGGGGTTTCCGCTTTGGTTTTCATGTTGCAAGCAACATTTTTGTTTGTAATTTAGTTTGGAATGCCGACGTTGCCGTTGCCGTTGCTGCGGTTTTCTAAGAAAAATCTTTGTTGGCCAACCTCTTAACGGTGTATGGGGAATTCGCGTAATTGCAACAACGCTCACTCTATGGGCATGTGCTTATTCTCTTCCCTTTTCCCTCCTCCCGTTCCCCTTCCCCACCCCATCTCCATCCCTATCCCATAGCTCCTGCTCTGTGCTATTCCACTTCCCATTCTTCCTCTAGGTATGCGTGTCCTTAAGTGACTGTTGACTGACGTCAGGCAAAACAACTGACAATGCAACATTTTGCGAATTATTACGTCAGTAAGTATTATACAAAACCAAAATTAATAAATAAATAAATAGATAAACAAATTCAAATCGAAGGCTTGCAAAATATTGCTCATACGCCGCTTAGGTCACGGGATAATACGCACATAAAAAGGTCAATCATCGGCATACCAAAGGCTTTTTTTTTGTCTAACGCCATTTGACAACTTTTTCAGTATTTTAAAGATTATTTCATATTATATTTTTATAAAATATAGTTTTTCTTTTTCTTGGCTTGAGCTTCACTAATTGAATCAGAAATTTAATTTGTGGTAGCCGATACAGTAATGCTGTAATACTATAAAATTATTTTATTTATGTATATTGTAGTGGGATATAAGATGTATTT
>JBAMCR010000135.1:0-52567 GCA_037075045.1 Mulgravea parasiatica
AAAAAGCGTTATTCCTTGTTTTCTTTCGTTTTTGTAAAATTTTTTTGGTCACACCTATTAATTTGTCCATGAGTGTACATATACATACATTCAATACACAAAGTTCAGGCAACTTTTGATGGCACAAGCTGCGCACATACCAAATAACAAGGTTGAGGAGTAGTGCTAGCTGGATGACGGAGGGAGGGGGGTGCTAGGGCAGAGGCGGGGTTCTATGGTATATGGTATTGGCCTTCATCGTGGTTGGCAATTTATTGTTGTTTTTATTATCAACGCTAACATTATTAATATAATTAAAGACCGCCGTGGAAAAAGTGTGAAATGCGTATCAAAATTTCACAGCAACAACAACAACAATAACAACAACAACAACAAGAAAAGGAACAACAACAGCAACAGCAAAAAAGTAAAATTGAGAAGAAAGAAAAAAAAAATGCGAAAATCAAATAAAAATCCGCACAAAATTCCAAATAGTTCTTGTTAGTTTTGTTGTTGCGCATTTTAAAATAAAAAGCAGCCCAGCACATATTAATGTATGTACATGTATGTATATGTATGTGTATATGTATATGTTTGTAGAGTATAATACATATAAATAATATTAGATTAAAAACGAATATTTGCAGAATCGCGCGATGCAGACCTTGATTGATAAGTATGTATGCATACACGTGTGTGTATGTAGTATATGTACATACATACATACATACACATATAATAGTTCCTAATTATATGTATATACGCATACATATATATGTATGTATGTATGTACAGAGAAACTGCAAACATTTTCTCAACATACATCTGTACATACATACATTTGTATGCGTATGTATGTGTGTGTGTGTGTGTGTGTGTGTGTGTGTATGTATGTATGTATTTAGAAGTGACTTTCGAGCGATACGCAGAATGGCGACCTTCGGAATAGTCAACGCCACTAAAAAGTGATAGTAAATTAGTTGAGTTAGTTTGTATTTTAAATGAATTATTCTACAACACTTAAGTCTATGACATTTGATAAGATTTCGCACGCACAGATATTACCAGGCCATACACACATACATATACATGTATGTACAGACTATATATGTATCAGATACACTCATCTAACTCAAGTGGCCCTAGTATAACTACTTACACGTCATATAAATAAATACAAATATATAATAGTTTGTATTATTTATTCAATATTAATGATTCTACAGCATGAGGTGCAAATGTATGTACATTCTACACATACATGTGTATACCTACATATGTACATATGTATGTGTATGTACCATTATTATTGTAATATTGTTTACAGCTGGTAAATGTCTTTTTTTCAATTTATTTTTGACTATCAATCCAACTGTTTTATTTTATTGTATACATACAAAATATACATACATATATACACATGTACATGTATGTATGTATGTATGTACATTTTTTTTATAAAAATACTTAACAAATCGCCCTCATCGAAACTGTTGAGATACATTTAATAGACATAAATGTATCTAGGATAGAATTTATAGGAATCAAATGATCAAATGAGAAACCAAAAACAAAAACAAAAACAAAAAACACCCATCCTCCACACATAGCCCCTTACAATTTCACCCCCTTCATACTCCCCACTCACTACTCGGCTTTACCATATATCGTTAATGACCAAATAACATGACTGAGTTGCCCAGGTGGGCTAAATTTAAAAACCCGTCGAGATGTCGTCGTGCCAACAAACTGCATTCTAAATTTGTTGTAAAAATGTTCCAAGGGTGGATATAAGCATACATATACATGTACGTGTATGTGTACATGTGTACGTGGAGCACTTCATATACCTATGTACATACATACACACATACATATGTTCATACACTATTTTAGTCGAAGCTGTCACAGAAAGGTTGCGGCTCTTCATCTTCAACTACATACGCATACTCGTATGTACTTTATATTGCATGTACACATACACATACGCATACATACATCCGTACATACACATGTATATGTATATGTATATGTATATATTTTTACCTAAAAACGGCGGAAATTTAACGCCAAATGCATCACTTTGGGCCAATTTGAACGCAATACCAAAACATATTGTAACCGACTAATGAATACCCTTTACTGCTTTACTAATTCTCTAATTTAACACTTACCCTATGTTTAAAATTATAGCTTATTTTAATTCTCTTTTTTCTTATTATATTGCAAAAAGAAAGTAACAAATTCATTTTTAATTACAACAAATTATATTACAGGGTATTTAAATATATATGTATGTATTTATGTAAGTATGTGTAATAAATTAATCAAATGCAACGAGAAAACTTCTACTTTTTTACAATTATGTATTAAAAATTTTCATTGTTTTTTCAATCAATTTTTTTTAATTAATTTATTATTAATTATTGGCTTGTAATTGAAAATGTTTTAGGAGAAATGACAAATTTTCGATATTAATTAACTATTCGAAATTAATTAAATAAATTAAGCAGTAATTATGTTTATACAAACGTATGTGTGTATATACATTCGCTCTCTCTCTCTCTCTCTTTTGCTCTCTTTCTGTAAAATAAATTTATGACTTAAAACTTAAAAACTTTTTATATTTGTTTCCCTTAAAATATCTAGTTAAATGTTATAAATACAGGGTAATTGAAAGTCGATCATTTGACTAACATCGTATGGCTAAAATGTTCCAAACGCTGCCGGCGGCAGGCGTTGCTCTCTTAACGTTTCGAGTGGATCCTTTGAATAGGCACTTGAGTACTTGTGCGCCACTTTTCGAGTACTCGTTTTGTTTGCTTGTTTGTTTATTCGGTTGTTCGCTTGTTGTTGTTGTTGTTTTTGTTGTTGTTGTTGTTTTATTTACAATTCCTAAGCTTCAAGTGTAATGTCTGTATGTGTGAGTGTGTGTGTGTGTGTGTGGGGGGGGGACACGTTAATCGCTTGAATTAATTAAGAAACCCTTATAAAATTAATGACAAAAACTTACGTTGAATTGGTTTGGATTCTTAATTATTATTTTTTTTTTTCTTTATTTTATTTAATTTGTTTCACCTGTCAAATTCGAAAAGTAAAGTAAATAATTAAGTGAATATTTCATTTAATTGTAATAATCAGCTACAATAATACTATAATTTTAGTCCGTAACAATAATAAAATATAAAATATAAAAATTTAAATAAAATAAAATAATTTCCAAACAACAGAAATAAAAATTTATTTAATAATTATTTATAAATTGTATTTAATATTTAAAAAAAAACTCTTAATTAATTATTTCACTTTATTTAACATTTCTATCGGTAATACATATATGTATGTACACACATATGTACATACACGTATGTATGTAGAAGCAACTCTCCTGTTCGCATATGAAAGACAAATAAAAAAATCCTTATGGCTGAAAATGTTTGCCCCAGCCATACGGCAATTTGTCCTTGGGGCAGTTCAAAGGAGCTGCTCAAGACAAAGCTGTGGGTGGAGCTGAAGCTGTCTGGCTTCCTCTGCCCAGCACACACAGTCGCAGTCGTAGCCGCAGTCGCAGTCACTGTCGACGTCGCTGTCACCGTCGCCGTCGCCGTCAACGTTGCTGTTCCATTTTCCGATGAAGGCAGGCGAGACATTGTTATGTTCCGAAGCAGGATGCAGGATGCAGCGGGAGGAAGCTATGCCAGGACACAGAAAGGATATTTTTGTATACATGAGGGCGTTGAGAGTCGCGTGTGACCTTCAAGCTAAATCTTTGACGCTGCCAACAAGGACGAGCCCAGCACCACAATGCGTCTCCTGCAGATTTTCTTGGATTGCGCAGCACGCAAGGACATCTTTATATGCGCATACACAACCACATCCATGTGTATATGTATGAATGTATGTATGTATGTATGTGTGTAAGTGTGTACATACATATGGTATATTCTTTTCTATACCATGGCAACCCTACCAATAGATACACCTCTTGATTTTCCCACACTTTGCTTTTGACTCCACAAATCTCCACAGTGCTGTCAACTCAGCTTTTTTCTCTCCAGATCTAGCTTTTTTCCAAAAGAAAATTCTTGTATAAGAACAATAAATTGCAGTAAAACATCTAGCTTTATTTAATAATAAAATGAAATAAAATAAATTAAGATAAATGAAAATTAATTTAAAACATTTGAAAATTATTAAAAATTAAAAAAAAAATTGCATTTAATTAAACTTTTAACGATATTTTGAAAATAATTGCATGTATGTACAATATGTATGTACATACACTATGTATGTATATATCTAAATACATACGAAATTCTAGTAATATTTTTATTATGTTTCTTCCACCGAAATTTCAACATTTTGCGGGGAAAAACATTTTTATTTATTTACAAAATAGTTTTTTACTAATTGGATATTTGATAAATAAAAAGCCTATTTGCTTTTATTGTCTCACTACACACATACATACATATATACATATGTATACATCTTATTTAATTTTTTTTATTTAACAAATAATTTGTCATAAATTGTTTAAGCCTTTTTTCTCAAAGTTTCGCCTTTGTTTGTGGCTCCAAAATTGTTGGCAATGCTGTTCATGTCCCTTCTAACTCTCTCTTTCTCACTCTGTCTCTGTCTCTCTCTCTCTCACTCTCTCTCTCGCCCTCGCTCTTTGTCTAACAGTCTCCCTGTCTGCTTCACAAATGCGGCATGTGATAAGTTGAATGTCCTTTTCCTTTTTTGTTGTCTGGCAACTTTGTTGTTTTTACTTTTGTTGCCGCTGCTCTCCGGCTTTCATTACAATTCTGAAGGTCGCAGACAGCACACAACACGACGCCCTTTGCCTTTTCCTGACCAAGCACAAGCACAAGCGCACATCCACATCCACATCCCCCACCCTTCCACCCATCATACCCTACCCTACTCCTGATACCCTTTAAAGAGTTCCATACACTAAATCTGCAAATTATATAATTTTTAGTCGGAGAGTTTCATCTCTTTTCCATCTTTGAATTCTCATATATACATGTATATACACATACATACATATGTATATAATAAACGAATAAATATATGCATACATATGTATGTATGTATGTATGTATGTACATATATGTATGTATTTCCTATTAGCTTTCGTTTTCATAAATATTTAAGCCACATTCACAGACAAACCGCAAATACCAAAAAAAAAAAAAAGTCATAACAATAATAATAATGATAATAATAATAATAATAATAATGATGATAATAATAATAATGATGATTATAATAATAATGATGATTATAATAATAATACAGGAAAGTCTGCAGCAGCACATAATCCGTTACATATTTTCTAACACAAGTTGAAATATTGTTTGAAATGGCGCAAAATATTGCAACTGACCTTCAATAGAAAATGGTCAACAACTTCTTTCCCACCGTTTTATCGCTTCCTCTCCTTTGCTATGGCTGTGTCTATATATGTATATGTACCTACAACATACACATACATGTACATACGTATGTATGTATTTATATGTTCACTTGCTCATTCGCTTCTTGTTGTCCCTGTCATTTTATCTCTTTCTTCAGCGTAAACTTATTACAGTTACAATTTTAATTTTGTTGTTCACAATTTTGTCGGTGTTCTAACAACATGTTGCGGCAACATGATGCGAAGCATTTTTAACCTTTTCGTACCACTCACTCATAAGAAAATCACTCAATTACTCATTTCTGTGCTCACCACACTGTGGTGTATTAGTTTTTACCATTATCTCTCGCTCACGCTTCGTCTGTTACTGTTATATTACACGCTCTCTCTGGCACTATATGTCGTCTATGCAAACACATGCAAACAAATATACATACATGTGTGTGTTTATATATGTACACGTTATATGTTTGTATATTTTTGCATGAATATATATGTGTATGTACACATGCATACATACATATGTAGATATGATTCAACTTTGGCCTAAAAGACTTATGTTTGTTCACACATATGTACATACATGCATATGTATATGTATAATTAGTTAATTGCAATAATTACAAATTACATGGCACAGACATACATACATACATACATATATCACATATGCAAACACACATACGTAGATGTAGGTATGTATACAGTGTGATTAATTTCGGTAGTTCACGAAATACTTACATACATTCGCATGCACTATGTACATACCTGCCAATATGCTTACATGTGCGCATGCAAACACACACATGCATACATATGTACATACATACATACATACGCTAGCTAGAAACTATCAGAAACAGGACGCTTTCAAAAAGGCCGGCAATGTTGCGGCATTGACGAAGTTGCCGGTTTTTCGCGCCCAACAGTGCTAGCAGATTTTCCTATAGAGAAAAAGGCTAAAATCATTTGGTAAGCGATTTTGCAGATTGAAGAGACTATTTTTAAAAATTGTATTTTATTATATATATGTACATATATTTAGATACAAATGTATGTGTTTCAATGTATATATATGTATTTACATATGTATGTTTCCAAATTTTATTTTGATTCCATCTCATTTTTGTTTTCGTGGTTTGCCAGTAAAAGACAAACAAAATCTAAACATACATACATATGTACATAAGTAAATATGTATAAACAAATGTGTGTATGTATGTATGTATATATGTCTAAAAAACTGAATTACTTCCAAATAGATTAAAATAGAAAATTATTAAAAATGCTTAATTACATACAGCAATAAAATAGCTAAGTTGGCAACACTGATGCCTATTGTCCGCCAAATGAATACGTATGCATGCATGTGTGTACGTAAATCTGTATATATGTGTGTACATATGGGCAAAATGCTTTCGCTCAGAAAAAAGCTTTTGCTTGCCAAAAGAGATCGTGTGTAAGGGAGCGAGCATTTTGAGAGTGAAGCTCATTGTTTTGTATCGTTCTTGGTTTTTGTTTTGAGTACACGTTCTTGAATGCGAAAACTTAAAGCCAAAAACAAAAAAAAAACAAAAAAAACCTAAATAGCTGAGCTTGCGTCGTGCTATTTGCATTAGTATGTATGCGTGTGCGTGTGTGTGTTTAAGTGCAGGTTCATTCCGTTATAAAGCACAAAATTGCATTTGTTGTCTACTTTTTGCTGCTTTTGTCCGTCTGTAAGTAACACATGTATGTATATGTATATGTATGTACACAAACTCGTACATATGTACATACGTATGTATGTACTTGTATATGTAAGTATGTCGCGACTGTACCGCGGCTCGCAGCGTCTTCGACATTGTCTTTCTGGTCTTCTTTGCGTATTGTTATTTTTTGCAGCTGCTGTTGTTTGTGTCTGTGTACTTCTGTTAGGTATGGTATGTGCATTGTTGTTGTTGTTGCTGCTGTTGCTGCTGTTGCTTTTATTTTTCGTCTCGTGTATTTGTGTTACGTTGTCTTTTCTTATGTATATGCATGAATGTATGTATGTATGTATGTACATATGAATATGTGTGTATGCATTTCTTGTGTTTTCATTTTTTTTCGCACTTGTGCGTACGGTACGTATGTACGTATATATGTATGTATGTACATGCAAACATACATAATCCTTTTGAAATTTAGCAATTTCTGCACAACTGCATTTCAATTATTATTTATCATCTATCGCATTTTTGTTAAACGTTACAAAACGAAATGAAAAAATATTTTCAATTGATAATCAAATTGCACTCGAAATAGAAATCTCAAGTGCACTTTAAATGATAATAATGATAATGCAATATATGTATGTATGTACACACATACATACATATGTATGTGTAAATGTACAAACATATGCAAACAATTTTGAAAAACTTTCAATAGAATGGTTTCAATTATTTCAAAGAATATTTTGTATAAATTAAAAAAATTAATTCAAAACAATTAAACTTTAAGTTGTAAGTTTTGTAAAATAATTTAAAAATTTTGTATTTTTTGTATGTATGTATATGTAAAGACAAAGCTGAATTTATTCAGTTAAACTGTACATTTGAAACTAATGAAATATTGCAAAATGATAGTATGTACATATGTATGTATGTACATACTTTTTCACCGTTACAAATAAGTTGTTGTTAAAACGACGCAATATACAACAAAGTTGCATTCGGAATTATTGTGTGTGTGTGTGTGTGTGCGTGTGTTTCACTTATCTTTAGACATGTGTCTAGAATGTTGCAGATATGTGCATACACGTGTACATACACACGCACACATACTTACACATACGTATGTATGTAAGTCAGATAAATGAAAATTAATTCAATATTATACATACATACATACATACATACTTTAGTATATGTATGTATGTATATGTATTTAATCTTAAGTATGCTTATAAAAAATGTCTTTAGAAATCAATTATGGTTTCTATTTAACGAGCTCCACCTGTATTAATACTATTTACATGCATACATATGTACATGTGTGTGTATACATACATACATACATACTTGCATGCATAGCTCGAGTTTTCATT
This sequence comes from Mulgravea parasiatica, assembly GCA_037075045.1. Lineage (NCBI taxonomy): Eukaryota > Metazoa > Arthropoda > Insecta > Diptera > Drosophilidae > Mulgravea > Mulgravea parasiatica. Next base: position 8,472 of record JBAMCR010000135.1, read on the forward strand.
CAGTTTAGTCGCAGTCGCTGCGGCGCATTTAAAATGCAATTACAGCAACACTTGCCAACCGTACAAATAATAATTATAATTTATAATAATCATATAGTAATAATAATAACTATATTTATTGTTATTATTATAGAAAAAAAAACAACAACAACATTTGATGCGTTCTTATCAAGTGTAACTGTGAAAGCACGCCGCATGCATCAACCCCCATCCCCCCATCCCCCTGGTGCCATAAGCAAGTGTTTACAATGTTGCAACACGTGTAAGCCGTTAAGCTTACGACCTACAATCAAAAGAGTGTATATATACATACATACATACATATGTGCATTTATGGTAAAGAGTTTGTGTGTGTGTGTGAGAGAGAGAGAGGAGAATTGTTACGTATTGTAGCTGGCGCCGGTTCATTTATTGTAAAAGCTCGCCATGCACGATTCTGGGATATTGCATACTTCAACGAAATGGTTATCGCTGCACCGTTGTGAATTGTGTAATTATTTGCAAGCTTTTCAAATGAGCTTTTCAATTATCAATTCAAAACAAAGTATGTATGTATGTATGCGCATACATAAGTAAAGAAAAGACAGTTGGTATTTATGGATGCATGTATGTATGTATGTACATATGTATGTATGAACATACATATGTGTTGTATGTACATTTTGCATTTTCTAACCCAAGGACAACCACAACTACCAACTATTTTTACTACTACTACTATGTACTATGTACTACATTTTCAACAACAGTTACTATTGCAACTGTGTGCATATACATACATACATATGTGCATATGCTTGTTATATTATTGTTATGATTATCAGTACTAGTATTTCTTACACTATTACTATGTATGTATGTATATTACATTGTTCGTAATTGTTAATACCAGTGCAAAGCGCCAAGAGTGGGCCGCACTTATGGCCAGTATTTACGCAGTTGGTTTTTGCTGCTGCAATGGCGACGCATTTTACTGCGAAACATGCACAAGAAGAACAACAACACCAACAACAGCAACAAAAACAACAACACAAGCGCGTGAAAGAAAATAGAAAATAGTAGTATGTAAACACGCGCGCAACTTGCGCAAAAGTACTACTAACAATATAACAACAAAAACAACAACATCATTAAACGTAAGACAAACTGCAAAAAGGGCAAGAAAAAACGAAAACTAAACAGAAAATGCACAAAAGAAAAATAGAAAGAAAGAAAAAAAAAGAAAAACTAAAAATTGACATAGGCAAAATGCGCGCCAACCTGACGAACTGTATTATTTTTGTAGTTGTTTTAAGTTGGTTTTGTTGTTTTAGTTGGTTTTTTTTGTTGGTTTTGTTGGTTTTGTTGGTTTTGCTGCGCCTGTTATAGCATTACAATTCTGTCAACGTCAGCGTCGACGCTGCATTCGTTGCGAGTTTAACAAAACAGAATGCATATACATACATATACATATACAAATGCGTACATATGTATGTACATTTGTATGCAAATATTCTAATGCAAATTTCAAGGCATACAGATGCACATAAGTATGTATTTGCATACATATGTGTTTATGTATGTACAAACTTATGTAAAAAATTCATATGTTCATATATATGCATGGTTGTATGTACAACATACACATGTACATATGTATGTATGTACATATAATATGATACACAGTACGTGCATATGTAATAATATAATATAATAATATTGTGTGTGTGTGTATATTTACATACATACATACATACGTATATGCATACTATAATGGAAACGTAAAAGAAAATAGGCGTACGCACACAAAGCGAAAGGAGCACAACAAAGAACACGACGGCAATGCAACAACAACAACAACAGACAAAATACACGCGCCGAAAGTGTAAGATGCGAAATCAACGTAAAGATAATATGTGTGTGTATGTATGTGCATACACACATACATATGCCTGCACAAAAATGCTTATGAAAAAAAATTGAACAAATGTTAGCAAATCTAAAAAAAAACGGCTTGTGTGTATGTGCATACGAATATACATACACATGTATGTATGCACAAATATATATATATTTATGTGTGTGGAAAATGAAAGAAAATGTTTACGGTAAATTTCAAGGTTAATCTCAAAATGAAGTTAACCAATTTTAAAGGCATTTTATGGTAGTTGTTACTTGTCCCGTTTCTCTTCATCTTTGTTCTTATCGCACTGCTGAGTATGTACATACATACATAAGTACATACATGTGTATGTAAGTATGTATGCAGATGCCAATTAGAAATTTTTATATTCGTTTTTTTTTTTTCATATTAACAGCATAGTTTGTAATTAACAGCCTGCCCCGCCCACTCAGCGCCTTTGTAATGGGATAAGTTGTAGTGTGTGAAAGTTAGCAAAAGGGAGAAAGCAGAAAATACATATGTATGTATGTATGTATGTATGTACATACATACTAACATACTTATGTACATACATACATATTTTTGTCTATATATATATATATATACATATATATATATATTTACATACATACATATATGTATGTAATTTGATAGGAGAACAATGGCAAATGCCGTTTCAACTCCTTTTGCTTATCAGCAGTCAGTTCACCTCACACGCTACCCTGTCAATATACTCAGCAGTTCGACGTCACACACACACACACACACACTTATATGTATGTATGTATATCTATTTTCCTATTTGCTTTCATAGCCTGCTCCTTCTGCACAGTACTTCAAGTGTTGTTTTTTTAGTGTAAAAACAAAAAAAAGAAAGGCAAACGGTTTCTAAAAGTTTAACAATAATAATTAATAATTGTTAATTAAAGAAATTAACGAATTACAACTGTTAATATAAAAAAAGCATTATAAAGCGATTGCAAAATTAAAAAAGGTTTCGGACCAAAATGATATACATACATACATGCACATATATATATACTAATTATTATTATGCATGTATGTACATATATATATGCAGTATATACATTGTAAATATATAAAGCTATTGGCTGGCAATAAATATTGATAAATATCACAATAAAAAAATCACCAAAAAGAAAAAAAAATCAAATAAATTCTAGTGTGCAATGTATGTACATACATATATACATACACAAATGTTTGCATAAATCTGCACACACACAAACATACATACATGTCATACATACAAGTGTATAACTTTTGTTTATATACTTTTTTTTGTTTTTTTTTTCTTAATGCATTTGAAGCGCATAATTTAATTAGACTTGAGGTAGGTTTCCTATAAACTTGTATTTGTTACTGTTCTTTATTTTGTTTATGCATGTTTATACATTTATGTATACATATGTATGTGTGTATGTATGCATGCATGTGTATACACACCTACATATGTATGTTTGTTTCTCTTCTTCTTTGCATTGCGTCCACTGTTGTCATGTTGTAGTTGCGGTTTACCCTTTCCCTCTCCTCTTCATCGTTTTCACGTCTTTCCTTTTACGCTGACGTTGGTGCAAAAGTTTAGAAGTTCAATCAATTTGACAAAGTTTTAGTGCAAGCATACATACATACATACATTTATTACATACATATTTATGTACATGTATGTGTAAAAATATATATATGTACATACATACATACATTTGTGTGTGTAAATACACATTGCATATCATTTGCATACATACACACATACAGGGCATACATATCTACGTATATGTATGTATACATATGTACGTATGCATAATTTCTAAACTAATTGATATTGTTTATTTTTTTTTTTACAACAAGAACAAAAAAGCATTTTGTTTTGTAAACAAAATTTAACAATTGCCATTTCCACTCAAAACAAATACGGTACTGAAAGCATACATACATACACAAATTATGCCAACATACACATAGGCATTCGTGCATGCATACATACATATGAAGAAATCCGCTCATATTGAATGACACACAAAATATGCATATGTGTGCTTATATATGTATGTACATTTACGAAAATGTACTCAAAAGCTGCTCTGGCAAACCGGCCGGCCGGCAGTTAACAAAAACAAAAAGTAAATAAACAGAGAGGCGCCAGCCACACGTACATACATGCATACATATGAATGCGTGTATATGTGTACATACATACGTACATAATTATATATACATATGTAAACATGTATGTACATACATATGTATACGCTTGAAATACATACATATGTACTTATGTACATACATATTTAAAAGCCCTGACACGTGAGTTATTATTTGTTAGCTTTTTTGGTTACGCTTTCTAATGAAATTCAAATTGAGTCATTCTTTTAATTATTGCAATTTGTAAAAAAATTTTTTTTATTATTATTTCATTTCTTATTTAATTTTTTTTGGGTTTGCAAAATACATACATACATACATACATATAACAAAAATTTGCGCGAGTTCAATACAAGCTATCCAACTCACAAAGTTTTCACTCAAACAACCGCTGCTCATGTAATCTCACCACGCTCAGAGAGTGAGAGCGCGTGAGTGAGAGTAAGAGAGTACAAATGCATTTGGATTTCATTATAGCTGTATATAAAGTGGTTCCTTGTCATTTCTTAAACGAAACATCATTTCTACTTGTGACTCCGGCACGGTCGAACGTGCGGCGCGTAGTTGGCTCTTCGTTATTGTAGATTTTGGCTGTTTCCGGCCACAAAAAAGAAATAAATAAAATCTGAAATTTAATTTAAAATATAACAACAAACACAACTTTAAACAAAAGCAAATAAACAAATAAAAAATAAAAATAATTTGACCAAAAATTAATAAAAACAGAAATTTATAATTGTTTGCAACTTGGACTTAACTAAATAAATCCGACAAATTATATATATATATACATATATCTTTATATATATATATATATTGCAAGTGTGAAAATCTTTTCTAGAACAAACTGAATGAAAAAAAAATTTATTTCAAGACATTTTGGGCAAGTGCGCGCCGAAAAGCAAAAATAAAAATAGTAAATACACTAAAAAAGAAAAAGAAAAAAGAAACTGCACTAAATATCGGTATTTCACAACATACAGACAGTTGTCAGTTCTATGCCTATGCCTGTGTATGTGCGTGCGCGTGTGCTTGTGTGCGTGCGTTTCTACTGTCATCTGTCTGACGTCTCTGTGCGCAAATGTGTAAAATAAAAGCAGTGCAAACTGAGACCAGAAGCACAGCCTATCGTCAGAAGAGGCTGCCAAAAGCGAAAAGTTTTTTTTAACTTGAAAAAGCAAAATAAGAAAAGAAAAAAGTAAAAGAAAATTGTATATTTGCAAATATAAATAAATATAATACGACGTACAAAGTTGAAGTGTGTGAAAAAATAACTGAAACATAAAAAAATTTTTTTCAATTTTTTTTTCATTTTTGGATTTTTTTTTGCTCACTGTGAAGTTCTATTTATTTTTTTTTCTGCTGTTTTGTGTGAAGTGTAATCGACGACAACAGCAATATTGTAAGAATTTTGGATTAACGACTAATAGAAAAGCACAAACACGGAATAAAGGTGAGCAAATATATATATATATATATATATATACACACACAAACATGCAGTCTTATATACCCAGAAATACATTAGTAGGAAATTCGCCGGCACTTTTTTCATGTTTTTTTTTTTTTTTTTTGCCGTCTACCGTTTTCATTTTCGTTTGAACACTTCGTCTAAGGAGCGTCAGACATATGGGCATAACGACGACAACGACGATGACGAAGACGACGACGCCGGCTTCGTCAATTACCGTTTAGTACTTTTTGGCTGCAAGTGCATGTAGTGTGTGTGACAGAGATAGCATTGACGATATTGTGTGAATAATGTTGGGAGGGATGAGATGCGAAACATTTGTTGCGTTTTTTATAAGCGAAATTTGTTAGAGAGCGAAAGAGTGCAATAAGGAAAATCTGAGAGTGCGACAGAGAGCAAACCACCGTTATGTGCAAAATTCATAGAAATGCTTTTGGCTTTTGGTCGCCGGTATTGTAGCTGCGGCGTTTTCTATTCTCTTTTGACAAGCCGACAAAATGTTCAATTAAATTAGCATCAAATTTATTAATAACTGAAATGAAATTCAAATTATTTTAGAATGAAGAAAACGAAATTCTTTTAAATTAGCTTTAGTTCTTCATTTCTCTTTATGTCCTGCTTTGTTACGCCTCTTCACATTTGTTGTTGTTAAACAAAAATATTAATAAATAACGAAGCGTTCATTTAAAATGAAATTTGAATAAGAATACATTTAAAAAACAATAAAAAGTGAAATGAAGTTGCAGTACAAACTAAAAATGAAGAAATTAAGAATTACAACAGTAAATAAAAAGTGCTAAATTACAAATAAATAATTATTTAAATAAATTTTCAAAATAAAATTAATACAAAAACAAAAAAAGGAAAATAAGCAAATGCTCAGATTACATAATTAAAAGTTTATAAATGAAATATTTTTAAAATAATTAATTGAAATATAATTTGGTAAAAAAAAATTCTTTTTCGCTTTTTGCTTACAGCCAAACTGTGTTATAAGCAATTCTTCTTCTTGGCAATATATCCTGTTGATTTATGTTTTTTCGGAAAACGATTGTATAAAATATATTAACAAAGATGGCAACCATATTAAATGGAGGACAAAGCTCAGAATCCGCTTCTGATTATGATTATGATTATTACGAATTTGATGACATATTGCCAGATGTACCAGATTTGCTTGGCAATTGTCGATTGCCCAGCATACAAGGCGATGTGGCCAAAATAGCTGCCAATTGCTCGTTATCAGCGAACAGTTGGTGTGCAGATGAATTCAATGATATGGACATTAAATATAAGGAATTGCGAAATATGGATTGCATGTGGTCTGTATTTGGTAGCAGCATGGCTAACAATTGTAACTACAATAGTTGCAATCCAAATAATATTCATGACAACAGCTGCAACAATGCCAACAGCAATATGACCAATTCGGCTGCGTCTAGCTACAGTGAAAGCAGCGCCGTGCCACCGTCAATAGTTATGGTTAAACGCGAACCTCAAGATAACTATGATGAACACGACCAGGCCGATGTTGATGTACACGACAACAACAGCAACAGTTGTAGCAGCAACAGCGGCAACAACAGTGACAACAGCAGCAGCAGCAGCAATGCTTTTAGCGGTAAACCGGCAACACCAACAATTTCGATACCAACAACAAGTGCGCGTAGAATACGCGCCACAAATCAGTTTATGAGCTACAATAGCAACAATGCTGAGCAGCATATACCGCCAGGTGCGTCTCTGTTGCGTAAAAGTAATACAATGCATAAGCAGCAGCAGCAACAACAACAGCAGCAGCAACAACAACAACAACTACGTCGCGGCAACAACCTTATCACACCCGAACGTTTTCCCGAATTTCGCCAGAGTGTTGACCTGCGAGCGTGCATCGTGGGCAGCAACAATATAATGTTGACAAGCAACGCCGATGCATGTTATATTGATCATATTAGCCGTGAACTGCAAAATACAAGTAAGGAGCGTATCGATTTGCTGCCGCCGTATCATTTGTCTACAGTGGAGCCTCAAATCAATGATGTTCTTGATGTTTTAAGCCAACAAATGCAGCAGTCATACAATTTGTCAACAACACCAACAACAACGACAACATCCTCAACATCCTCAACAGCGGCAGCAACAACCAATAAAGATGCCACTGCAGTAGCAGCAGCTGCTGCAGCAGCTGCATCAGTTGCCACATTATCACCGCCGCCCACAACGGCAACAAGTTCCGATTGTGATTCGGATGATGGCGATTGTTCTTTGGCCGATTCTAGTTGCGGCTCATCGACGTTCCTCGATAATAATAATCGACCATTTATGCGTCACAGTGATCACAGTTATACGCGCTGCAACGAAATGGAAGCCGCTTTGGAGACGCCCTCTGATTCCGGTAAGTTGTTAATTTCACATTCTATATATATACCAGCCATTATATTATATTGTTATTCCCTTTAAATATCGTTGAAAGACAAAAGACCAAACAAATAATCTAAAATTTATGCAGTGAGTGAATTTATTTTCATTTCATCTCATTTTCTTTGCTTAAAAATTTCTCAATTGGCAAAGAGAAAGCCGCCTTTAAGTTGTTCTAACGCCTAATTATGGCATACACATTTTTTTTTATTTTTTTTTTATTTTATTTATATTTTTGTAGTTATCACAATTGTCTTTTGCCCCCCTCCCTTCCTTTCGTGCTCTCATCAGACATCAAACATTCAACTAGTGTTGCTCTGCTGCCTTTTCTCAGTTGTGTTCTGTTATGTTGTGTTGTGTTGTCTTGTGGGGGCGTACAATGACGCGCCTAAAAATCGATCGCCTACGTCAACAGCAAACGTAGTAAACTTTTTGTTGTATGCATTGCACACGCCCACATGCTGAGCGCAGTGACAGCAGCAGCAGCAGCAACAGCAACAGCGACGGCGACGTCAACGGCGACAGCGCTGTCAGCATTTGCCGGCTGTATTTGACGTTTTATTGTTGGGGTGGGTGCAAAGGAAAAATAATAATAATAATACAAAAAAAAAAAAATTAAAAATAAATAAAGAGAAAAGCTTTCATTGATTTTCCTTTATTGCTTGGCTCCTACCATTCTCATTTCCCTTGCCCATCATTCCCCCTCTGGCCCCAAGTAAGTAAAGGCGCGTGGCTTTCATGGCTCATTATACGGGAGGCCTTTTTATATATATATATATATATATATATTTTGGCCCACCGGCTCATGGCGTCATCCGTATACTGTCGAGAAGCATCCCCAGGCGTCGTCTTGCGCAGTTTGTACTACGCCCAAAAAAAAAAACTCTTGTTGTCCCTTTCTTGCAGTTTATAGCTTTCCCTTTCCCTATCTATCTATGGCTGGTAGCAACAACATTTTCAAGGATGTCTGCGCCCATGCCACGTGGTGTAAGCGTCCCTCCATTCCGCCCCATCCCCCGCCCACCCCACAATATTACACTGCTTGTGCGACGAGTTCAATGTCTTGCTTTTGCCAAAAAAAGAAAAGAAAAAGAAAAATAAAAATGATGTTTATTAGACATTACTATATTTTTACAACTTTATTTCTTAAATATTATTATTATTTTCTTTTTATATATCATTTGTCTATCTGAAAATCCTATTTTTGTACCGTTTCATAATTTCTTATAAGCATTTAATTTCCGCCAAGTGCAGTTTGGCGCCAAAACAGATTTTTGTTTTGTTTTGTGTGGTACTCGTTGAATAACCCTCGTAAATACTCGCTTTATACTACAACTACATGCGTATGTATGTATGTATGTATGTGTGTATATGCACATTTACATTTATACATATATATTCGTACATACACCTACACATATTATTTACTACTGCTACAACTACAATTTGGCGCGTAAAGCTTTTCGGCTCGCTGATTACGTTGTCTACCATTCTCTCCTTCATTCACAAACTGCAGCGTATACAAATACACACACACACACACAGACACTGCCATAGACGTGCATACAAATATAGACGAGACACGACGTAAACGCTGCCGGCAGGCGAGGCGGCATTGCACGTCGCGAGTCGCGACGCCTTCGTATCGTCTCTCACTTTATCGCTCATTTGCTCGCTTTCGCGTGCTTTGTTAAGTGTGTGACGGCAGCATTCAGCCAAATGCACTCACACTCGCAACATTGTGCAGTGCATCGGCATATTCTTAATTGGCTCTGTCTGCAGTTAACGGCGGCCGGCGCAGCAGCAGCAACAACAATAGCAGAAGCAGCAGCAGCGGCAGCAGCAAGCGTTGGCGTAAACGTTTACGTTGGCAGCGATACAAGCTATTGACAATTTATTTATTTATTTATTTATTTATTTTTTTTGTTTTGCTTTGTTTATTTATTATTATTGTTTCACATTGTTGCTGCTTTTGCAGCAGTTGTGCCGTTATTTTTGGATATTGTCTGTTACTAGGCGTGTGCTGTGCTTCTTGATTTTATTACCTATGCCTATGCCTATGCCTATTCCTATTCCTATTCCTATTTTCGTTTTCTGCGTATGTGTTAAGCTCTTAGTTAAAAACGCCCACGCAATAAACTTTTCTTCTCTTACTATTCTTATTCCATATACATATGTACATGCATGCATGCATATGTATTTGATACGTATGTGTACGATTATGTGGCCACATATATATGTACGTATGTATGCGTATGTGTATGTTTATGATTCAGCATTTGCGATTGCCAAAAATTGCGTGTGAGGCGATAAAAAGAAAAGAAAAAATAAAAATAATGAAACTCATATGTTGCGAAAGTTAAAATTTTGTTGCTTTTTTTCTACTTCTGTGTTCAGCTGATAGCAAAATGTTGATGATAATTGAAAAAAACGTAAAATTTGTATGTATGCATATTGTCTATGTAAGTGTGTGTGTGTGCGTGTGCGTGAGGGAGTGCGTATAGAAATCGTCAAAAGGGCAGCGGGCAACGGGCAGCGGGCAGCGGACAGCGGACAGCAAACGCACGCACAAACATTGAAATGAAATGAGGCACATGGCAACACATCAAAAATATAAAATGAAATAGTCGAACATAATTTGAACAAATTCTTAAGCACTATGATAATTGGGTATATCGATTTTCTGACAAAATATGTAACGCAATCTAAACAGCAATAAATACATATGTATACACTACACACACGTATATTTTTAATAAGAATATTGGTAATATGATGACTGGCACAAATCACAAGAGTATGCAAACTTCGGCTATGATTTTTTCTTTCTTGTGCGTAATTCGTTTAATACGCACACGGCAACAGCAACAGCAGCGGCAGCAACTACAACTACAACAGGTGCGTGCGTCGGATTAAAATATATATATATATATATATATATAAACATGTATATATATATGTATATATAGTATGTGTGTGCGCGCGTGACGCTTCATTAGCACTAACTTACTTGGTGTGGGGGAGACAAGCTGAGTGAATAATAAGAGAGAGAAAAAGAAACAGAGTTACACAAGGGTAGTTTCAGCAGTTGTGTAAAGGTTAATAAATGTATGTAGAAATGCGGCTAAAACGATTGTTGACACGAAGAGGGTTGTTCCAGCATTTGTAAATGGTTTGCTTACATTTCAAATTAATCGACAATTAATTAATTTATTTATTGAATCAATACTAATACATTTAATTAAATATTTTTTAAATACAATTTCTTACACTCTATTTTTGGCTGTGTCGAAAATACATTTTGTTACCTCACCATTATGTTCCTTTTTTTTTTTGTTTTTTTTTTTTTCTTGCGTACTCACTTTATTGGCATTTTCGCACCTTACAAAAGCATTTTCTGTTTGTTTGTTTGTTGTGTGCGTGTACCGAAAAAAAAAAAATGTTAATGAACTGAACGAAGGTCGAACCATAATAATAATAATAATAATAATAAAAAGTGCGTAGAAACGAAACAGAAACAGAAACAAAGCAAAAGTTGAGAACTTGTATGTAAGTAGTTTTTGTTGTTGTACATGAAAGTAAAAAAAAAAGCCAAATAAATAAAATATAATGAAGCTAACCAAAAATAGTGCGACGATGCGTAGCAACGTTTATGTAGGGGAAGGGAATGGGTTTTTTTTACTTCTTGTTTTTTTTCTAGATGTTTATTTCTGAATTACAACAAGGTGGGCTGGGCGGGCATTCATTTGCTCCATTTTCCAATTCCAAGCAAACAATTAAAGTTCATATTTTAAATATTTAAAATTTTGTAATTATACTTTTATCTTATGCAAATAGTTTAAGTTTCTTCATTTCAATATTCTATTCGCATTTGAAGAAGACACTACAATTTCCGAGCCAATCCATCCGCTGAACAACATTCCGTTTCAATAGAATGAATTCTTTGTTGTATTTACCATATTTCCTTTTTTTCCTTCTTTTTATTTTGTTTTTACTTTCGTTGTAATTTATGCGTCTGGCAGAGTTTGACAAGTTACAATATTTACTCCAACCCAACAATAAAAACAACATAAAAAAAGCTTGCCTTTTTTTTCTTTGTTTTTGTTCTTGTTGCTGCCTTTTACTGCTCTGTTGCTAGGCGGCGTTTTTGGTTCCCTGTCTTTCGCTCTGTCGCATTCACTCTCAGTTTTATTTATTGTATTGCTTATTCGCACACGTGAAGCAGTAAATTGTTATGCTCAAGGTCGCAGCGACGCGCAGGCAATAAAATATTTTGGGCAACAAGAGCAAGCGCCAGCTATGCGATACCCTAGCAAATTACCTAATGTATTGTATGTGCGTCCCCTTCCTCTCTTCCAGTTGGCTATTTCTTTTAATCGATTAACAATTGCCCAATATTGTAAATAGGCAAACGAATATATATATATATATATTTATTTGGAAACAATTGTATATGTTTTAAGTTAAGTTTTGTTATTATTCGTTCGTACTCATTTGTGTAATATGCTGTGGTACAGGGTATATCAGCGCTAGCAGCAACAGCGGCAAAGACGATAGCGTAAAACGTTGGCGTCGTACTGCGCTGCTTCTACGCACGCACTTTTAAAATGTTGTATTTTATTCCCCTATGCATAGAGTATAATCATTTTGTTATGACATTTGTAACACACTCATATATATATATATATATGTATACATGTATTTAATAACTAATATAACCATTTTGGCCAAAATTTTATATAGATGTTATGAAAAGTTTAAAGGGTATCCAAACTTCGGTACGCTTAAGATTAATTTCACTGGTTTTTTTTTATTATTATTTTTTTTTTTTGGCAACTATTGCGACTGGCGCTAACGCTAACGTCGGCGTTGACGCTGACGCTAACGAGCCTCCCTTTTCGGTTGGACAAACGCGAAGTTGCCTTAAAAGTAGACATGGAAATTTTTAAACATTTATGTATATGTGTATATGCTTTATACATAGGTAGGTATGTATGTATACAAATGTGTATACGCAATAGAATGTTGCCAAAGCTTTTTTCATTGCTGCGACACGCCCTAAAACTATCCCAAAATGTTGCCAGACGTATCAAAGAATATATTTACATACATACATATATACCTATACATATACGTTCTACATACATAGCTGTATATCATAGCTGTAATTTTCATAATTTATGCTGCGTATGCGATAGAAATGAAAAGATAGACAGAGAGAGAGAGAGAGACAGAGAGAGAGAATACTATAAAATTACTATTAGAAGCTGGCGCATAGGGGCACTCCCAGAAATGGGTATAGTGGGGGGAGGAAAGGCATGTAGATGGCTGTAAAAGGGTAAAGTTCACATGTGAGTCATAATAGCAGTATGATGAGGGAAATGAGAAGAAATGATAAATGAGAGAATCAAGTGTAAAATTACAAATTGTTGCAGCAACAACTTGATCGCAAAACAAAAAAATTAAACAAAATACAACAACAACCACTACAATAAAGTCACACACACACACATACACATACTCATGCAATATACACGTTTGCATTTATCGCGACGCGTGGGAATGTTGCCACAGCATGTTGCAACATCAAGCTTGTGCACGTCGCGGCGGAAGCAGCGTCTCGACGTCTACGTTTTGTAGTTTTTGTTTTTTGTTTTTTTTTTTGTCTCGTTCATTTGCAATTGGAATTTTCTCTGCAAAATTTGCAGATGCGCGTTTATTTTTATTTATTTTGTTAGTAAATTTATGTTGCTGCGACATGTTGCCAACACATGTTGCCAACAATATTGTGTGCATTTGTATTTGTGCGTAGCGAATTTCCCCGACCCACAAGACACCCCTCGGACACCTGTTATTCACATTCAGCCACTAAACTTTGACGGCAACTGTGCGAGCGTGGGAATGCAGTTTGGCGAGCACTGTGCAGCCAATGCTATCGTCATACACATTTCCAAGAATAAGCCAAATTTCAATGGAATCGATGCACATACACATACACATGCACATGTGCATACATATGTATGTATGTATGTACATACATATAAACAAACAGAATTTGTAAAACGATGAGCAAAAACACGAAATCAAATCAAATGTGAAATGAAATCATTGTCTGGACGGATTGGTCATTTGTACACTCCCCAACCCACCACTCTGTCTCCCCAGCCCACTATTAACTAGCCTATTCAATATCATGTTTCTTAAATATATACATACATACATACATACATGGAAATATGAACAAGCAAAACTGACAATAATTATGAATAATAACAATGTTAAATTAACAATTACATTATAGGACTCTCAAGTTTCTTATTTTTCACTCTGTTTTGGTTATTGATTTTACTCACGTTTTTAATACCCTGTAAGAACATAAAAATAAACAAACAAGAAAATTAAATTACAATTCACGAGCAAACAATAACTTAATGTATTTATTTGCAGTCAATTGAATATATTTTGTACCACTGTGCATCGATATGTTTCTTGTGGGTGTGTGTGTGTGCGTATGTGTGTGTGTGTGTGTGTTTATTTTATCATTTTTGTAGACTTTTTAAATTCTTGATGTGTGCATTACATCATATGCCATTTTTATTTTAAATTCCATTACGTTTACAATGTGTTTACATTGCATAAATTTCAAATTTCTTTGCGTTCATCGAGAAAGATACAGAGAGAGAGAAAGAGAGAGAAGGAAAGAGAAAGAGAGATAGAAATAGGGAGTGAGAGAGTTTCGTTTCGTTTGTGTGTGGAGTAAGAGAAAATTGATCTGCATAGAAATCTTGCAAGCTTTTAATCTGTGTTTATACAGACACACAGACATACATACGTGCACACATGTGTACACACATACATGTATGTATGTATGTATGTGATTATGTATTAAAATATATGCGTATTTACATATGAATTTGTGCTTTATTTACAATTGTAATTAACTAAAGCAATAACAACAAAAGGCTATTTCCTTATTGTTTATTGCTTCTATTTTAGATAACGTTGTTTTTGTTGCTGTTGTTGCTGTGGTTTCATTTTATTATTATTATTATTATTATTATTATTTTATATATATCTCGATTTGATCTTGTTGCGCTTAGCAACAAAAGTTGTCATGAATTCTGTTCCTCAGCTGCAAACGAGTTTGTCTAGTTTTTTTCTTCTGTTATTTAATTTTTTTTTTTATAACAGCGACGGCAACATTTAAAATTTAAAGCTCAGAGCGAACTGAGACGATGACAACGGCGACTGTGACGTCGTCGGCGACTGTGACTGTGACTGTGATTGCGACTGCGACTGTGTCTTCGACTTCGATTGCATATGAAAGCTTTATTACAGTAGATGCTCGATAAAACTGAAACCAGATGTTTTCCCCAGAGTCATTTCAAATTAATGCAAATGTTAAGTGTAGAATGTCACAAAATGAGCATTATTTATGAAAAAACGCCACATTTTCTATTGAAAATTATTTAATTTGTTTTTTAAAAAAAACACATATTTTATTTCTATTACATACATGTACATACCGGTGCCCGGGGCATGTGTGTCTTGGTTGATAATTGCATTTGCATTGTTTGCAGAAATATTGTCATGAAAATTTCATTAATCCGCCTCTACTAACTATATGTGTATGTATATATGTATTTATAAATATTATTATTATTATTATTATTATTATTGGTGTTTTGTTTTTGCTTTCTGCTTTTGCTTTTACACATGGCAATTCGCATAAATTATTATAATTAAGGAAATACCCACCAAGCCAGCCAACCAACCGACAGTTATAAACAAGTTGCATTCTTAACATATGCATTGATTTTGCGCAACATTTGGAATGTTAATGAGGCGCCACTTTGTTTTTTTTTTTTTCTATAATGCAATATACTTGAATGACCTTGCTTAGATTTCTATCTCCCTCTCTCTCTCTCTCTCTCTCTCATATTTTGCTGTTTTGGAGCTCTTGCTTTTTGGCCAGACAGATTAATACAGAATACTCAATGCAAAAAAAGGCACTGCAAGTGCATAGCAACATTGTGTGCTTGGTCAGCAACATAACGAGAAACAATGTTGCTGCGGCCGCATTCCTTTTGGCGGGATGCTGTAGACGTCGCAGACTGTAAAAAAAAAGGGAAAAGAAAGAAAGAAAAAAAATGGCCGTTGGGCAACATTCTTCTATGGGGTCTCGGGTAAGGTCTGCTGCATGTCTAGCCAACAGCTTAATTATGTTCATGATGATGATGATGATGATGATGATGATGCTGATGCTGATGTTAGTTTATCTAGTACATATATATATATATATATATATATATATATATAGATTTTTTTAAGTGCATTGATAATGTGACGCTTCGTTGCAGTTGAATCGTGCAACATGTTGCCAAAGGTGGTTAGGGCAACGCTTGGCTAACTTTTTGCATCTCTTTCTTACAAACCTCTCTCTCTATTCCTCTCGTATTCATTTGTGTGTGTGTGTGAGTGAGTGAGTGTTTCTTTTTCTCTCTACTTTGGTTTCGATTTCGTTCATTGCGGTCGCTCGCTCTGCTGACTGCACTTGGACTTGATGGTCTTGAAGGTTTGAAGCTTGAACTTTGAAGCTCTTGCATTAAGGTTTATTTGCTGTTGTTGTTGTTGTTGTAGTTGTTGTTGTTGTTGCTGTTGTAGTTGTTTCTGCTTCTTAACTTCTTTAGCGCTTCTTTTTCAATGGGGGTTCTTATGCTCAATTTGCTGCTTTGGAGCTTAGTATGTGCGCTGCGCAGTCTCCCGCTTCTTTGCTGCCAAGCAACAATTGTGCTCAGACAAACTCAACCAACACAACCCAACTCAACCCAACTCCTACCACCACCCACCCACCCAACCCCTAATCCCACATCCCGACTTTGTCACCAAAACATTTCCTTGCTGTCTCGCCTATTTACACAGTTGCATATGCCAAAGGCAAATACATACATACATACATACGTAGATATATGTATTTATGGATGTATGTATGTATGTACATATAGTGTTATCAGCAGTTGTTTAAATATGCGCATACATATGAGATAGAGAGCGGGTGGGGCAGAGCAGGGGAAGAACAAGATGAGAACGATGTAGAGTTATGACATTTAATAGGAATTAGCAGAAATTTGTTCAATCTCAATTAAATTAAATTTCGATTTTTAAATTGATAATTAAAGTCTAGAAAAAATAAAATGAAAAATATATAATTTGAATGATAATTTTTCTTAATTTATTTTTATATTATATGAATTTTGCAATGGTAAAAATGCTTTTGCATTGTATGAATCAATTTATTTGTATTATTTGAAATTGAAAAATTACTTTTTGTTTTTTAAAGTTAATTTAAATATTCAAACTAATTTGGCATTTAATCAGTTTCGGAGTATCTATTGAATGTATGTATGTATGTATATTTATAAAAAAGAATTTGTTATTCGATTAAAGGCTTTACAAATTGGGGCTGGGTCAACATTTGATTGCAACAATTTCTGTTGGTTCAATGCACGAGTCACAGCGGAAGCGCCAAATTAACAGCAGAAGCTGAAATCCCGCTGCTGGCTCGATGCTTTGTGTGGGGGGATTTCAAAAGATAAAATGCAGCAAAGTTGACTGAATATGAAATACCCTCATACCACCCACCCCCTTCTCATCTCAATATGTGTACTTGTATGTATGTACATACACATACATCTATAAACAAATGAATTTTTGTTTTTACGCCCTTATCAGGAACTTGTGCGTATTTACTTTTTCTGCACAAGGTTCTGTTATGTTTTTTTTTCTTTCTCTTTTTCTATTTGCTATTTTGTTTTATTTTATTTTTTTTTTACGCACAAGTCACAGTCGCAAAACCACCCAGTGCCCGCGCCGCCCCTTCCCCTCCCCTCTACACAACCCAACCCAACATTAAATTGAACACAGCGAGCGGCGCGTCGCGACATTTTTGTTGAGCTTTTGTTGCCATGCGGAAAGCATTGCGAACTATGTGGCATATGACGTCAGAAGCTTTTTGTAACTGGTGTTTTTTTTTTCTTTTTGCCTTATGCTTTTCTTTTTGTTGTTGTAGTAAGCGGGGGGGGGGGGGGACGGCAGAGAGGTTGCGCTAAGAGCATATGGACGTGTGGGTGTCAATGTCTGCGTGCAAATCTATTGCTTCCTGAATTCTGATACCGTTGCAAGCGTCGTGAAGCCGCTTCTGCCACCGTACAACATTGTGACACAGTAATCCGCTTTGCGTGGGATACAATCCACCCACTGGTAGCAGCAGCGGCAGCGGCGGCGGCTCATCCACCCACCCATCGTATATACACTTTGACATCATGATGTTTGTGTCTGTGTCTGTGTCTGTGCTATGTGCCAGGTGGTCATTGAACTGTCGACATTCAGTAGGCATTTGCAGGGCTTTCAATAATTTACCATATACAGCAAGCAGCATACACATTCATATATCATACACACGTACATACATACATACCATATACGTATATTACATTACAAAAAAAAAGCTAAATATTTAATAATTACTTAATATATGTTTTTTAGATGTTGCAACGCGTTTCTAATCGTTTCCTCATATTTTTCTTGCATTCTTTTTCGCCACAGATGAGGAAATCGATGTTGTTTCGCTAACAGATAAGACATTGCCCACAAATCCATCGGATCGTGATCGACGCGCCCTTCAAACAAAAGTCGCCCACAAGATATCGGGCGGCGGACGCGCTCAGCCAGCACCGAGGCGTGG
Source organism: Mulgravea parasiatica (assembly GCA_037075045.1). NCBI lineage: Eukaryota > Metazoa > Arthropoda > Insecta > Diptera > Drosophilidae > Mulgravea > Mulgravea parasiatica. The sequence goes on from JBAMCR010000135.1 coordinate 27,150, forward strand.
ACTTTATGAGCTGCCGTATACGCCGGCCAGCAGTAGTCCGGTCAAGTCGGTTGCTACATCGCGTTATCCTTCACCATCGAGCACTCCATATCAGGGTGCAGGCGCTGTACCAACGGTCTATACACCGGAGAGTTCATCCCACAGCAGCAACAGCAGCACCAGCAGCAGCAGTAGTTCGGGCAGCGATTACATAACACCGCCATCGACGGCGCTCTTGGATAGTAGTAAAGGCCGTAAGCGCTATTATATAAATGATTGCCAAACGTCAGTTTATTCCGTTAAGAGCAATAAGTCATTTAGCTCGGCTTCTGCTGCCAAAAAGAGTCGCGTGAAGAAGGTGAATACAAATAATTTGCTTAACGTTTCGCCATCGATGTCGCAAATGAAGCAGCAGCAACAGCAACTGCAACAGCAGCAACAGCAGCAGCAGCAACCCACGTTGGGCGCCAACAATACAGGCGGTGGTGGTGGCATGTTGAAGCGTCAGTTTAGCATGGACGAGGCGGATACCATCGAAAAGCGTAATCTTCATAACGATATGGAGCGCCAGCGTCGCATTGGACTCAAGAATCTATTTGAGGCGCTCAAAAAGCAAATACCCAGCATACGGGACAAGGAGCGCGCCCCCAAGGTCAATATATTGCGCGAGGCAGCAAAGCTGTGCGAACAGCTAAACAGCGAGGAGCGCGAACTGGCCCTCAAGCGACAAATGCTGAAGACAAAGCTCAAACAAAAGCAGGAGCTGCTGGCACGTCTGCGACTCAGTAAAAATTGCTCTGAATAATGGATGATAACGATGATAGTCGTAAGTGGGTAAAAAATTGGGGGGCGGGGTTAGCCCACCACATTGGGGGGTTTGTGGTAAGGGTTGCGGGTTGAGGGTTGCGGGTTGCGGGTTGAGGGTTGAGGGTGATATATGAAACATGCGGGGAGTGGAGTTGTTGATAAGAGTGGATAGATGGATTGATAATATATATATGAAACGCGTTTGCAAGCGAACCAGCCACAAATATCTATTTATAGGATTCGATATATGAAAAACAAAACAAAAAATGAAAAGAAACGAAAAATAAAGAAAGGAAAGGAAAGGAAAAACAAAAAAACAAACAACTTTAAAAAGAAACGATTATCATGAAAAATGTTACAATAGTTAGACGATAGTTTTTATATTTGACGTAAGCATTTTTGAACTTCAATATCAGTTTTTAGGGTTTAGCCAGTAGAGCAGAGCGTACGAACGATCGATTTAACCATGTCTCGATGATGATAAAGATACAGCTACAGATAAAGATGATAATAATAATAATAATGCTATTGATAATGTCATTATTATTAATGATAATAATAATAATATATAAATGATTATGATGATTATGATGATGATGATGTTGTTCTTAGATGACGTTCTATGACTTCAGATACATACATACATACATACTATAAACAATTGTTGTTTACATAGGTTAGAAACGAAAACAAAAACAACAACAACAACAAATACAAACAAAACAAAACATATATAAATATATTTAAAAATATATATGCAAATATGTGTGCATACATACATATTTTAAACATATTTGAGTGATTTGAATTGGATTTCTTTAATGTGATATTTTTTTTGTTGATTTTGATTCTGAAGAAAGCAAAACGAAAAGCGAAATGTTTTCTCTTAACAAAAACAATAGATTAAAGATTCGAAACGAGAAAAGGGCATTGGAAAGGGTTGCAAATCCCTTAGCTTTTTCTTATATATATATTTTTTTTTATATTCTTAATTATTTTTCTAAATAAATAAAACAAAATTAATTAGACATTTTATTTATGTTGACCTAACTATGAAATGAATGGGAGAATGAAAAACAAACAAAAAAAAAAAGAAACAAACAAACAAACATGGACAAGAACCAAACAGCAAAACATGAGAAAATTAGAATACAAGAAAAACCGACAACAACGGAAACAGAAACAGAAACAAAAACGGAAACGGAAACTGAAACGGAAAACAGACAAAGTTGCAACGAATGAGCCACTAAAAAACACGCAACAACAAACAACAACAAACAAAAAACAATTAACAAAAGCAATAAAATTGAAAAATTATTGCACGCAAGTGAATAAGGATGCTCACAAAATTTGTGGGAGCGAGAAAAGGAGAGGGAGGAAAGGCCGAAAGAGCCAGAGACAGGGAGACGGACAAGTTGAAAATGAAGTCAGTTGACTGTTTAGATGAAAAAAAATAAAACTTAAACGAAAAGCGGCATCAACGAGGAACAAGAGAAGAAACGTAGATCGAAGAAGAATTACAGAATTAGGAAAGCAAAAAAGAATAAGCGCAAAATAATGAAAAAGCGCCAAAATGAAAAGCAAATGAAATGCAAACAGAAAACAAAACCATTTAACAATTTTTTATTTTTATTTTCATTTTCATTTTTTTTTTACTTTTTAGCAATGTAGAATTACAATTTAAATATGCCCCTTTTTCATGTATATATGTATAGAAATGATATATATATATATATATGTGCGAAAGGTACATAGATTTAGTTTATTCCAACGGACTTCTATATATTTCCATTATATAGAAATCTTGTTGAGTTTTGTTTTTCTTTCTGTTTATGGAACAACGTCGCAAAACAACGTTACAAACACCCGATTAATCAAAATACAAAATTGCTAGCATGATTAATCAAATATGTTATCGATAATTCGATACTTTGTGTATAGCTTTCCTATGCAAAAAATAGAAAAAACACAAAAAAAAAAAACGAAGAAGCGCTTAAACCATTTTTACTGCCTATATAGAAATACAATACGGTTTATCCTAAACATATATTTATATATATATATTTCCTATAGATATATATGTATATATACATCTATTTTTTTGTCTTAATATTAATGTTTTGATATGAAGCAAGTATATAAATATATTTTTCATTCTTTTTCTTTGTGTACATTACATAAACAAACTATAGAAACTATACAATTTGCTTCAGTTTTTTTCTTAAGTGCTTTCACATATGAATATATTGAATATATTACACAAATACAAACGAATGTTTATGTAGACTTCAAAGAAAGAAAACAAATTATAAATAATTATTAAAAATATGCATATGAAATGCATAAAATCAAAATCGAAAACAAATCGATGATGAAAGTGATTACTATTTAAAATAGTAATTAGACATCAAATAACGATAACGATCTATTAAATAACTATAGATTATATATAAAATGAAATGCAAAATACAAACAAAAAACAATAAAAACTGGAAAAAAAATTATTTAAATAAACAAACGCTAATAGAAATCAGAAAATAAAAATATACAAATATATATACTATATATATATATATATATAAATTTGGCTGATTTTGTCAGCTGTTCAACTGTCGATTTTTTGCTAATAAGAGTTATATGAACGAAAAATAAAACAAACAAACAAAAAAAAAGAAGAAGGAAGTGGAAATCGAGTTACTGTTATATATACAATAAACTACACTACAATATACAATTACTATATAGAATGTTTTTGAAAATATGAAGTTACGAAAAAAACCAAAAAAAAAAAAAGGAAAAATATATATATTAAAAAAATCAGAAAATCAGAAAACTGTTATTTAGGTTTAGTTTACTTTGACAGCAACAAGAAACACACTAACTACTAGAAACTATAGAGATCTATATATCTATATACATTTATTATTATTATTATTATTATTTCGTACATAATATATTTTAAACATTTTTTTTTAGCGACGTTTCAACGAAATTAGTGAGTAATAGCTTTTTTTTATAATATGGGCAAAAATTCTAACAAGAAATTATGCTTGATTTTATATAGTTTCTATATAATATATATTCTTGATTTGCCTAGCATAACTTGGGTTCCTAACTAACTTAAAGATATGCGATTATTTTCTTCAAAAATGGCTGGGTCAATTTTTGTTTGAAATCAATCTTTTTTCTCTTTTGTTGAAGACTTGCAAACGCGTTTACTATGCATGTAAATAAATAACTTGAAAATGAAAATTCATTTCTCAATTTTTTTTTTTTTTTTCGTAGAATTTTGTAAATGAAAAACTACTCTATTTTATCTTATCACTCCCCCTTGTCTTTATTGCATACATTATACGTTTTCAGTTGTATAGTGTATACATAAAAAATATTTTTATATATTTTATATAACTAATATATATATATATACATATGTATATGTATACAATATATTATATATACGCTATATATACACTATTTAAAGCTATATATACATATAAATAAATAAATATATATATATTAAAATTAAATTATAAAAAATGCAAATAAAATTGTTATCTATAGAACGCTAATCAGTTGATTAAGCAATTTTTTGAAACAGAAAAAGTTTTTACACTTACAAAAAAATTTATGACTATAAAATTAACTTTTTTTTTCTTTTGTTGTTTCAAACATTGTAAATAGAAATCTCGTTAAATAATAGTTACACAAAAATCAAAAATTGAAAGAAAAAAAAAAAAATGAAAAATATTACCAAAAGGCAAACAATAAACAATATTTTCTTAAAAATAAAAAACAAAAATTTGTTGAAAACACGAAACATGCGCTTTGTGCGCCACATTATAAGCAATAGAATTAAGAAACAGAATATTGTACAATTTTTAATTAATTTATTTTTTATTTTTGAGAGAAATTAAAAAATAAACTAAACTAAAAAAACGAATGCACCTTATATCCTATAGTACATACAAATACAAATACAAATACAGAGTTTAAATACAATTTGAAAACCGTACAAATTTATAAAGCAACAATAAAACAAAAACAAAACAAAAAACAAAGCAAAAAACAGTCAAACACAAAAAAGCAAAAAAAAAGTAATGTAAAAACAAAACTAACAATGAGAAAAATGAGAAAATATTAAAAAAAAAAAAATTATTTAATTTATTGTTTGATAAAAACAAAAAAAAAGTAAAATTATGCATTTTTATAGTTAAATTTATGTTTGGTTTATTTTTTTTTTTTTTTTAATTAATTACATTTTTTATACCAAGGGAAACAAAATATAAACAAATAAAATACAACTACAACCAAAACCTCTAAATCCTCGCAAATACATAAAAAAAACAAAACAAAACAAAATAAAAAACGAAACAAATGAGCAACAACAAATATTGTTACGCTTGTTGCAACACTTTTTTTATGTTTATAGTTTTTTAGTTTATATTTTTTCAAACATACATAATTATAACCTAATCGATTTATACATTTATATATTTAAATAAAAGCAAAAGCAAAAAAAAAAAAAGAAAAACCAATGAAATATAAAAACAAAAAAAAACAAAAACTTAACAAAAACAAAAAAAAGAAGAAAAATTATGTAAAAAGTGCAGAAAACCTTAATTTTTTTTATAGTTTTTTTTTTTTACATTTTTATGGTATTTTTTCCTTGATTTGTAAAAGTAGAAAGCATATTAAATCATATATATTATAGAGTATATATATACATAGCTACATATGTATATATGTATATATACTGTCTTATATACTTATATCTAATAATTTTAACTCGTTATTTAGTTACTTATTGAAACGAAATTTCGCGCCCCCTAATAAATGTATATAATAAACGCATATATGTATACATATATATACACACGTATGTATACACAAGTATGTATATGTATATAATTATATAAATATACACTATGTAAAACAAAATGTTTATTATTATTTTCAATTTTTTTTCTTCAAAATTATGCTTGTAAAATTATACAATAAATATTTGAACATACCAAGAAAAATCAAAAAGATTCACCAAATTGTTTTTATTTAAGTCGCCGCTTAGTTTTTTTCCAAAAGCTTTAAAACAAAAAACAATAGCTTATCCTAGACCAGGATACAAACCATAAAAAGGATCTTGAAACGCTTCAATACCAAAGAGATTGAAATACATAATGCCATGGACTGAAATTGATTTCGCAGATTTTTGAAAGTATTCCTGATTAAAAATAGTTCACAAAGTTAACGGAATTAAAAAGTATATATATAGGTTGGAAAATAATGCGTGTCAAATCGGATTTAAAGGATATCAATCAAATGTTAGTTAGAAACTGTATGTACATGTATGTATGTACCAAATATTAAATAATATGTATGTACATAATATTAAAATAAATTCACATATTAATTAACTGTGAATAAACGGTAAGTACGGTTATTTCCGCTTTTCGGCTTTAATTTATATTTAGGATTTGAAGAAAAAAAAAATGAAAATTATTTAAAATAAATTGGTCAACTCATATTATTCCATATAAAAAAAAAACAACAAATGCCACACAGTAATTAATTTGAAAGCTTAATAAAGATATTTAATTGTATTCTTCTGCCTAAGCCACATACATACATACCTACATATACCGTATTTGATAGTTGCTTATTGGATTCATGTTCATGTATTTGCATGTATGTGTGTGAATGTTTAAACTGCAGGTGATCATTTAAGTTTGTCATCCAAATTTGATCATTTCAATTGCATTATGATTCGCACAAATAATTGTTCTGTTCTTGGCATTATCTCTCTCTCTCCCTTCCTATCTCTCTCTTTCTACCTGTCTGTTGCCTCTTTTTCTAATGCAGTGAGTGCAGCCACGCCCCCGCTGCAGCCCAATTACAGCCCTCTGAACTACATTTTGACATCAAAAATTAACTTAATTCAATCAATTTTGTTTTTCCTTTTATTTTAATGTGTCGTAGACATGCAATAAAAACAACTGCAAAAATAAAATAAAACAAATTCAAAAGTAAAACAATATGCACATACACACATACATATATAGTATGTATGTATGAATCGAATCGAATCTTTGTTTCTGCTTGCGAATTAACTAACAGAAGAAGAGGGAACCGAAGATTGTATACACTTGCAAAAGTGTAGTTTAAGTCCTTTTAAAAAGTAGCATATAGTAGTAGTAGAAGTAGTATATATTGTAGTAGTAGAAGTAGTATATATTGTAGTAGTAATAGTAGTATATATTAGTAGTGGTATATAGTAGTAGTAAAAGTATACATAGTAGTAGATATGTATATAGTAATAGTATTATTAGTACTAATAGTAGTAGTATATATAGTACTAGTAGTATATATTTGTATATTTATAGTAGTACATAGTGAGATAATAAAAGTAGTATAAATACTAGAAGTATACACCGTAGTAGTAGTAGTATAATATATACATTAGTACTAGTAGTAGTAGTCTATATAGTAGTATATAGTATTATGTATACTATTATTAAGTAGTAGTAGAAGTATAAATAGTACTATATATGGTAGTACATGTATAGATATACTTTGCTTCACACTTAATATTTAATATTTAGAATTGAAAAAGAAAAGCAAAAAAACGAAAACAATAAATGTAAGTTATCGCCGTAAAAACATAAAAATAAATATGTATATAACATTTGATTGGTTGCATACTATGTGTCATAATTATGGTATCTTCTGTAAGGGTAAACAAACACAAAAGCCGGTTAAATGAGTGCGCGGGAGACAACAATAACAATATGAACAACAACAATTGCAACAACACAACAGAGCTTCAAATTCCAAATTTCGCACCAAAAAGGCAACAATAAAACAAATAAATAAATAATAAAAAATTAACTTTTTGTTTTATTATGATTTTTTTTTTTTTTTTTACTTCAATCATTCAGTTTATATACGCATGTGTGTGTGTGTGTTTTCATTATAATTCATATGTACAAATTTTCTTGTAGACAAGTCGCTCTTTTAATACACTATATAAAGTATATAATACACTATATATGCATGTATGTATATATATGTACAGTATGTATTTAAACTAATTATCGATATTGATTTCTTATTTATATTTTTGTCTCTTTCCTAAGAGTTACCTATTTCATGAACAATTGTAATACTCTTCACTAGAAAGTGCATACAAGTTTGCCGGCAAAATTGCCGCCAAAAAAAAAATGCTTCAATACATAAAGAGTCGAAGACACAACTATGCAAAGAGTGAGGGAGAGAGAGAGAGGGAGAGATAGAGAAATACAGCAAGCGGGTGTAAGAGAGCAGAAAAGATATTGGCAGAGGGAGAGACGAATACAGAGACAAAGCAAAGCCGGCATAAAAATTGGCGTGCGCAATTGTTTAACTGCAAAATTTGTACACTCTGACCGACGCGTCGTTTGCTTTATTGGGTGAAGGTCACGCCGGTTGCTGCGCTACTGCGCTGCTGCGTTTTTGTATTTTGTTTATCTTTGTTGTTGCTATTGTTTTTCTGTTTTGTTTTTTGTGTTTTTTTTTTCTGTTTGTTTGCCGGTTTCTTGGTGCTGCGACTGCGACTGCGACTGCGCTTGCGATTGATGCTATCGCTGTTTCTGACTCTGCTGCTCTTCGCTGCTTTCTGTGCTGATCGTTTGGGCAAGTCAAGGATGAAAGTTCAGTGAAAAAGCTACATGTGAAGTGCTTTAAAGCTTTGCAACTCCGCCATCATCGTAATCATATTGTTCTGGCGTACACACACACACACACACACACACACACACATGCATACATACAGTGTAACCAATGTTAATGCATTTTGCATTTTCAATGTTAACACACGTTTACAAATGTATGCACATACATACACAAATACATATGTACATACATACGAACACATTTAAATAAAATTGTTTAAGAATTGCAATCGAAATTGGAATTCAATGAACGTACGCGCCATTACTAATTATAGTCTTGTTATCAGTCCTCGTAATGCTTATAATTTACATATACATAGATTTACATAAGTCCATACATGCGTATGTATGTGCATATATATATGTATGTGTATGATGTATATTAGGATTACCGTGGTTCACATCTTATTCGCTTGACTTGATTTACTTATTTACATACCTTGTATCTGTCAGTGAAAATGGGCGAGCAAACAGGCTTAGAATTATTATTAACAGTTGAGTTGAGTTAGCCATACATATGTACATACATATGTACGTACATACATTTGGATGTATGTACATATTTGCATAGTCTGTAGTAAAAAGTTGCTGCCATTTAATTTAATACACACACAATTTAACTTTGTTCCCCATTTGTTTATTAAATGTTTCTCTTTTTGTCGTAGCTGTTCCTTTTTGTTATTGTTATTGTTGTTGTTGTTGTTGTTATTATTATTATTATTATTATTATTATTATTATTATTATTATTGTTGTTGTTGTTGTTGTTGTTGTGTCTGGTTTTGCGTATGTTCGAAATTCATAAATTTTAACGCCTCTGCTAAAAGCGCATTTTACTTGTGCGCAATGTATAGTACATACATACATACATTCATACATACCTACGTATGTACATATGTGAATACTTATTTTTGTCACCGTACAGCGTATATAATTTGTTAATTTATTGCTTAAATTTGATTTGAGTTAGCTAAGTGGTAGTCGGTTATGCACATTTTCTCTAGTCACTCAAGGCTTACAACCTTGACCATTAACCAAGAATATACTACACTACATACATACATGCATGCATACATATGTATGTATGTATATGCATGTATGTACATATCTGTATATAGTTATAATAAAACTAAGGGTAATGCAATTTTCTTCCTGCTTCTACAAACATACGTATGTACATACATACATATATGCATACACATATATATGTATACCCTGTAACTATTTGAATTGGTATAGAGGGTATGATCAGCGCATATATGTATACAAATTAATTTCAGCTACTTTAACTATTTGTATGTTTTCTTTTTTAAATACACTTGAATTGAATATTTAGATTAATTATTAAGCCAATTTAATTTCAAATTTATTAATTAATAATTTTTTTAAAATTAAAAAAATGTATGTACATATGTACAGTCTGTCACATAGGTATTTTCGTCTCAAGAATATTACATAAATTTTGCGTAGGATGAACTGAACTGTTTCATATGAAACAACTATATATGTACCATACATACATACATATTTAACATACATACAGACATACATACACACGTACAAATATGTCACAACAGTGCGCAATGAAATTTGCGGATATTGGTGGACCTCCCGCATGATTATGGTGGACGGCTTGTGGATTTGCTGATCCTTGTTCTAGGGACACCTCCTCCCGTCTCTTCGTCAAGTCCATCTCCATTTTTGGTGCGACTTTTGAGATTGTAAACTGTTTTCTCTAATTACGGAAAATATTTCTACCAATTTTGCAACTGATTTACCCAACTGGTGATTATAATGCATCAACTCGACTATGTCAAAGGTTAATCTTTAAAAAAAATTTGAAACAAGAATAAAGTATTCAACCAGAAAATTTCATTGTCAAGATTTAACTTGATGATTTGGCTTGTATTTCAGCAATAATAAATAAAAATTACATTTGAATAAAAACTGTTTTTTTTTTCATCTAAAGTAAAGAAACGGATTTTTTTTTAGTATGTTAAGTGTTTCTTGTCAGACTGTATGAACGTATTTTTATTATTTTTTGTATGAACGTACATACATACAAATGTATCGCATGTATTTGTGTTCTTAGCATATACTAAAGTAAAATGTAAGTACATAATTATGAGAAAGTCAAGTTAAATTAATTACACTGATTACAGACATTTTTTTTTTAACTTTGTGTTATGAATTGTTTGTTCTCAAATTAACATACTTACTTATACGTATTTATACCATAAAAAATTTATTCTTATATTGCGAGAATCAGCAAAAAGTAATAAATAATATTATGTATGCATGTGTGTTGTTACATAAAATGTACATCAATGTATTATGATTACGTCTGCATTAAACAAAAATTAATATGTACTACATATATATAAACCAATTTTGTAAATTAAAAAAGTTTATTATGTTATGTATTACATATATTTAAACCAATTATGTAAGTTAAAAATGTTTATTATGCTATTTATGTTAAAATCAAATGTAATATACAATAATATATAATAAAAATAAAAAAAAATATAAATTATATAAAAAATTTATTATATAAGATATACATACATATATTATATCACAAAAGAGATGCAAATTATTGCTAGACATTAATATATTTTAGTTTTATTATTATTATTTTTTTTTTTCAATAAATTTACTTCATTTAAATTATTTTTACTTAAAAATGAAATTGTCCTTCAAGATAACTTATATATAAGTTATAAACTTAAATATAAATAAGCTAAAAAATATTTAGTTTATTTTAACATTTAATTAGTCTTATTTTTAAACAAAATAATATTAATACATATATTAAATTTGACATTAATTTAATAATCAATTAATAAAATCACAAACATAAAACGATGTAATAAAAACAAAGTAAATGTTTTTTTTTAATATAATAATAATAACATATAATACTGTTAATAACAAAATAAAAAAAAAATACTCAAACTGCAATTGAAAAATGACAAAAATGTGAAAAAGCAACTTAAAAAAGTCTAAACAAATAAAGTTTTTATAATATACAATTGAAATTAAAAAATTTATTTTAAAAAAAATGGGCCAACAACAAAACAACAAAACACCAACAAATGGTACAAATTATTTTTTTATGCATTTCATTTAATTTTTTACAAGGGCCATTGAGCATTTATTAAAAATTATAGGGTATTTGAAAGTAGTGCAAATATGTGTGTATACAATTTATATGATTTTTGTAAAAATATATATACATATTATATTTTCGATCAGGATCAATAGTCGTCCTGTCTGTCTCTATAAACGTCTTGATCTCTTTGGCCATATGATTTGAAGATCTTTTATTTTATATGCAAGTATTGCAATGTTAGGATAACTTCTAGTCTTGCTTTTTTTGGTTGTTGGCTTGTTGCAGATTTGGGCTGAAGTCAAAGCCAGATGTAACTGTAGCCTCAAATCTGCGGTTATCGGCCAAAATGTCACATAACTGACCAAACGGCTTGTTAACCCTCTTCTTGGTAAATATCTTTATTGTTGTTGTGTTTCTTTGTTTTTTTTATATTCTTAAGTATTTTAACTTTTAGTAGTTTTTCTCTTTTGTTTATTTATCGTATTTATTTTTGTATTCATTTTTGTATTTTTAATTGCGTATAGATTTCAATGTTTGCACCTTGTGAGTCGAGCAGGTGCATTTACCTCATGCGAGCAGACGGAGAAGACAATAAATTTTTGCTCTTAATGTCAACGAATATTGTATACCCTACCACAATGGTAGCTAACAATTACAATGAAATTATGAAAAAATTATTTAACAATCATATTATCATTGACTATTTGAAAAATCATTGTATATTTTTTGATAGACAATTAGGAGAGAGTATAATGAAATTCGGCTTGAACGAGTTGCAGGTGCAGCAACCAAATGGAAACTTTAATTTTGAAGTTCAAATTGAAGCTCTTCAACCTGCCGCATGATTACTGATTAGTGGCAGCACGAGGATATTAGCGAGTGTGTGTGTGTGTGTGTGCCACATAATTAGCCAACAACAACATTATCGCGATGAAGAGGGGCTAACACATACGTACATGTATGTATCAATTAGGCTGTGTGGCCCCGCCCTTTTAATGATAATCGTACGATTAAATATGATCTCGAGGGTGCCACAATTTCATATACATACATAACATATGTATGTTATGTATATATGTATGTACTGTATGTACTGTACAGTTATTGGTATTGTTTTTAGATTTGTTTTTCTTTTATATATTTTTTTTGTTTTTTTTTTTATTATTCTATATTATCGAATAAAATATTACAAATAACCGAAGAGGGGCCAAATATACAAAGATCATCGATTGGGCCATTTTTGAGTGCATTTTCAAAGACCGTCTTAACGCAACCGACCAGAGAGAGCATACATACTAGTCGGCACATTGGATAGACGGCATTCAGATGTATCCTGAGGCGATTCAATATTAGATCCGAAAACCAAATGATAAAATCCAGAAAAAGCAATATTCTATACACAAAGAGCCATGGCCTTATATAGTTGGGCGATATCTAAATATGAATTGTTAAAATTGTTAAATCTTTGAATGAAATCAATTATTGATTTATTGTAGCTGGGCGATTGTTGTTTAGATTTAAATTATATTTTTTGTGCTTGTTCGCTTACAGTGATCATCCCATAAGCGAGTGTTATCCAAGTGATGAACATGCAAATGGCGCCAAATAATCGTCCTCTACGCAATATATCAATAGTCACAACATAGAACTTACGGGGTCGCCACATGTGTACCGGATATTTGGGTATACAATAAATATATGCACAGTCTCGCAGGCTACGGATCGTACCGCTAATACTGAGGCCCAATAATATCCAAAATATATATGGGAAGAATTCGTATCGGCAGGGTGTTAACTTATTCACATATCGCCAAAGCTGTTGCCAGTGATCGTTGGGGCAAAAGTTCCAGATGGAGTATTTGCGGCAGTTGCACAATTGGATTGGATTCACTTTAAACATAGTTCTATACACAGTGTATACTCAAATATATATTTAAACATATGCATATACATATGCATATGTAAGTACCAATATATATATATGCACATATATATTGATATATTTGCATGTATAACTATAATTTTAAAAAATTAAAAAAATAAAATATTCGAATTATGTGTCATTGCAGACATTTTCCTACAAATAAATCAAAATTTGTAAATTTGCAATCGAAAAGCCGACTTGACCAATCCGATCATATCATAAAATATTATAATTTATTATAATATAATAAATATATTTTAAATTAACAAAAAAATTAATAATATTTACAATTAAATGCACAAATTTTAAGGTTAAATTAAAAAGTGAAAATCAAAAACTGTTTTATTGCATTTCATTCGATCGAGCCACAAATATTAAATTTAAATATATTACAAAATATTATATATTAAATATTCTGAAAAGTAATTTTTCAGTATGAGAAAATATTTCAAGAATTTCTTTGCTTAAAAATAACTTTCGACACAATTGTTTTTCGAGAACTTTTTGTTGTTGTTGTTGTTCATTTTTTGTTTTAATTATACCATAACAATTATTTGAGCTTATCAATTAATTCATGGTACATACCATATACATACATACATACATATGTAAGTATTGTATAAACGGATAATGCTTGTACAAATAGTTATTGGTACGAACAACAAAAACAATATTATATCGCTGCTTATAGTCGTAATTATGTTATTCCCCTTACGGTAATTTCTTTGAACAAAGGGTTTTAATAATTTAATTTAATTTGAGTTCGCCCGCATTTGTTCAGCTCATATCCAAAAACTCATAAATATTGAGTAGATTATATCGTTGTTAAATATCGTATCGCCCAGTTGGGTAAGTTTTCAACAAACAAAAACAAAAACAAAAACAAAAATTGAAATAATTGAAAGTGAACTCTTTAAAAATCCAATAAAACAAATGCAAATGGGCAAAAACAAAAAAACAAAAAAAACAAAAAACACAGAAAAACAGTTAATAAACAAATAAAATGTTAAGGGTTAAGCGTTAAGCGTTGAGGGGCGCCAAAAGGGAGTGCATGAATGAGACCCTCATTTTGGTAAGTTAGGCGCGTGGTTTGTGCCACAAAATGTGGAACGAAAGGGGAAACCAAGGAACCAAGGAGAGGTCTGCTCTTTAGGAAAAGACAAAAGGGAAAAGAAAATTCACTTGCAAGATTATGAAGAACGTGTATAATTAACTTGACACAAGCATACACACACACACATACACATATATATGTATATGTATATGTATATGTATACAGCAAGAGGCTTACTTCGATATGATAATAATACGAGCAGTGCAATAATTGCGAGGTTGATTCACAACAATAATAAATACCAGGTGAGTGCCAGGTGCACGTGATGCGATATACATACATACAGGTAATACTCGTGGACATGATGAAGTTGTCAGGGCTCGTTAAGTGCCGCAAACTAAGCACAGGCACAGCACAATAGATACACTGTAGTATATATAGATAGAAAGATACAAGTACATAGCTACATACATATATAGATACAATGAAACGAATACTTCGTGAATGCCAGGTTTTATGACCATCACTTTGTGACACTGTGCACCTCTTTTGTGTACATACACTTTAAAAAATAACTGCCAATAAATATGTTTTGCATATTAATCAAACAAATACTTCAACAAATAGCAACTAGTATAATAATAAAATAGAAATTCATCTTTAAAAATAATGCAATATTGAATAGTTTTCACTAAACTTTTTGTAGCAGTGTAGCTGGTAGCTGCATTACGGCCGTATAATGAGCTATCTAAGAACTAACTATAGTGTGTATGTACAAAAGTATGTATCGCATCCTAAATATTCTTGGAGCGCTCAAGTTTTATGGATGCGCAGTTTTTATGGCACTTTCACTGCGTTCGCAGGCAATAAAATTCGAAAAGGCGATAACTTTGCCTGGAATTCAAAGAAACGCAGTAACTGCAACTGCAACTGGAAGTGCAACTGCAACTGGAAGTGCAACGGGATGTGTAACTAAGCATCTTGTGATGATGTTGCACACAAAACGCTTAAATATCTAACTAAGAAATTGCAGATAATATCTGAATTGTTCAGGTACAGATGCTTCTTGGCATTAGTGCAAGTACGAGTATATGATACATACAATTTTTTCGGTTTTTGTTCACAAAGTACTTGTACAGTTAACACAAGTGCACACACACACACACACATACACACACACACAATAAAATCTGTGACAAGTCTAATGACAGCAATTAGTCAAGGGAAAACTGTATGAAAAACGATTGCTTTGTTTATTTTATACCATTCTGGAAATGAGAAACTCCTAAAGAAAGAAGAAAAGAAAATAAAGAAAAGCAAAAGAAATATTGTAGTAAAAGAAAAAATAAATAGAAAAGAAACAAAAAGAAAAAAAAAGAAAAAAAAGAAAAAAAAGAAAAGAGAACAGAGATGCCCAAAGGGATTTCCCGAGTTTACTTAGCTTCTTGAATCGATTAGTTACACAGCAGCAGACAGGACGATGTACAGGACAGGACAGGACAGGACAGGACAGGACGATGGACAGGACAGGTGCTCTCCATGTTCTGGCACATGCACACAGTCTCTGCGATAAGTATGCAACCCGTACTGACCTGTGTCAAACCGTATTCCGCTCAATTCTGACCAAACATTTGTCAGCAGCCGAGAATTGCCAGCAGCATGACAAGTGGAATTTGGCTTGAAAGCGTTTCCTGTCTACCTTCAGATACAAGATGCTGCATCTAATGGATACCATAGAGGTTGCAACTGTTTGTCTAAACATTAATAACAGTCAACTTGGGTGATTGCAATGGATGCCAATAAATAAATAAAACAACAACAACAATAAAAACAACAAAAACAACAACAACGGCAACAATGAACTCGTCAAGTCGAGATATTGTGACTGGGCAGATATCCTGTAAATAGATACAGATACATCGCTGCAAATAGTTATATACTATAATTTGCTGACATTTGAATATCGGATATCTTGCACAATGTTTTTATATTTATTTATTATTTGATGACAAGCAAGACTTGCCTAACCTTTTGTCTTCTACTAACTTTTTGTTTTTTTTTTGTCTATTTCTCTGAAGGGCTTGTCATTGAATGAAATTTGAATTTGATTTATGTTTATGCTTCGGATTCTTGGCCAAAAGAGTTGGCAATATGTAATTAAAGAAACGGCTTATGGGACGCAGCTGCTGCTGCTGTTGCATTTGCGCCAATTCATTTATAATATTTATAATCATTTGAATTTATCGTTTATAAACGACCTGGCAACAAGACTGAAACATTTCGATGCTGATGCTGATGCTGATGCGGCGGCTGTTGCTGCCATGAGATCAGCGCGCCAAAAAGTTTTCCACAAAAAAAAGGTGCCAACAAAAAATCAAAACTCAGGAGGTAAAAAACTGAATACAAAATATTTATATACAATATACATAAATAATATATATATATGTCTACATACATACATATATTCAGTAAAAAAAAATGTTTCGAAACAAGAATATTAAATACACTTTAATCTTTTTAATACATTTTCTACAAATTCTAGTCAAAAGAAATTTTGGAATTGCTTATAGGAAAATTTTGATAAAAGAAATAACCCAATATTTATTATTCTTCAATGTATAATGGAAATTGTGGAAAAATTTAAAAATATCAATTATAACAATATCATTTATTTTTTTATTTATTATTTATTATTTATTATACCCTTTGATAGGGTATGCACAGAGTCGCACAGCATAGTTAAAGAAGAAAGCAAAGAGAAACACAAAATTTTGCTATTTGTTTCCTTTTAATTTTTTTTTTTATTATTTTTATTGGTGTTTTGAAATTTTTTTCTTATATTTTTGTTTAAAATATTCGTTTATTTATTTATATTTTTTTTTAAATAGTTTTATTTTTTGTTTCTTTCTTATTTTTAACGATCAGCCCGAAATAGATTTGACCTATTTTTTCAAAAAGCAACACACGTTCAATTCCTTTTAATAATTGTTTTCCTTTTTGTATAAAATTTTTTGTTTCATTAGTTTTTCTTGGTTTATTTTTTATTTTGTTTTTTTTGGTATTTTGTTTTCGTTTTTTTTTTTTGCGCAGCATCTTAATAGGCATATAAAAAGTTTAAGCGTAAAGAATAAATAAATATGTATATGTACAATATTTTTGAATATACTAATTTTGAAATTTTAATCCACACACACACACACACACGCATACATACACGCATACATATACGCATCTATATCTGGCTACATCTGGAGACGAGACAGTGCGAAAAATGGTTGAAGCAAAGTAAAATATTTTATATAGAATATATATATAGTATATGGTATATCTAAATATATGTATATGTATGTAAACATGTATATATTATATATACATATACATATATGCATATACAATAATATGCATATACATATATAAATACGTAGGCATATATTCATCTTGGCAAAAGTAGGTGAAATATCTAAATTAGTGCAAAGTGCCTATAAAAATGGCTATAAAAAGATTTCGTGTATATAGTATGCTTTTAGTCGGAAGTGCAATTTAATTTTAGCAAATTTTCGGGTAAGCTTTGGCTGGTATTAGGCAATTGAAATCGGCCTATCTATGCTACAATAGATGGATGTGTGTATCTGTGAGATACATTTTACAGCGCATGCTTTAGTCGACTTTGATTGACTTCTATGGTATATGGTATAACTCGCACGTATGCAAATACAATGCTCTGTCGCTTTTCGGGTATGTATCGCATGGGGATACAGAAATACTAGTGTTACAGCAATAGCAACAACATATGCAAAACCAAAATAGATATAGATACGTAGATACGTGGATACGCAGATATAGAGATACAAATGTAGAGAGATACAGAGATACCTAGATCATCACATTGATATGCAAACGCCTGGGCACAAATGGCACATACGCATCCACACGGGATGTACATGCATACATACATGTACATACATACACAGACATACATATATATGTATGTACGTATATATAATGAAATACTAAATAGATGTCGTATTGTATAGACGCACACACAGAAATAGCACAAGAACGGTATTTATAGTAACAAAAACGTTTTCTTTATGTATCTATCAGATACACATACGCATACACATACACATAGGCATACGCATGATACACGCACACGTGGATTCGAAAGCACAGGCATTTGTAATGCATCGCCAGTTGTATGTATGCACATATGTATTTGTATCTGTATCTATGTATCTACTTATATCAGTGTATCTGTATCTGAATTGCTGCAACTGCGATCACATTTAACGGAAAATTCTCAATGAGCTGATATTGTAAATATTTGCGTCGATTTCAAAATATTTATATTTATTATACATATTCGGCGGCAGATTTATGAATTAAATATTTTAGATTAAAGCCTAAATTTTAATGTGATAAAAGATATAAAAGTTGGCACTTGAGTATTGAGGTTTGTATCTATGTATTATATACAGATACGCGTACATAGATATATTTATATTTATTATAAATGAAAGTCTAGCTTAAACTGATTGAGGATAGTAAACAAATGCCACCAAAAATGAAAACTTTAAGTATGAGTTTAAAAATCGATTTCCATTCGATATGCACATAGACATACACATACACTTGTAGTACTTTTATACATATGTATGTGTATGTATTGTGTATATGTAGAATTATCATATGGAATGCGTGAGTTCCCATAAACAAGCACACAAACGAAATTTGTCATTTAACCCACTGTGCAGATTGTTTTCATTTCCTGTGAAAGAAAACTGAGTATGTAAATACATAAATGGTACATCAGTTAAGACCGTGCTGATATGTATGTTTGTATGTACGTATGTATGTATAAGTATGCTAACCCATTACGGTTGACAATTTCCGTATCGGATTTTTTTTTCCAGCTGTGGGAAAAACCCTTGCGGCACCTGTTACCAAGGTACAGACAGCTCAGGTAGCCTGTCTTCAAAGAAATGCATATGCATTAGCATTAGAGATGGTAGCACGCTGCACGAACAAATACAAAATTTGTAATACTCATAAATATGAACAAAAAAAAAAAAAATGTTATAAATAATTTAACTTGAAGAGAGGTATTTAAATATCTTATCTTGATTAACAAAATGCAATTCATTGAATAAGCTAAAAAAATAAAATGATAAAATAATTATGTAGAAATATGTAATGTAATGTAATGTAATGTGTTCGTGTCACGAATGAAGGCACGTAACGAAATCATCTCCAATGAGAGAGACAAACAGACCAAGACAGCGCAACGTATCCTATTACAAATAAAAGTAAGTACAAGTATTACGGACAACGGGCGACGGACGACGGACGACGGACGACGGACGACGGACGACTTGCGAGAATATGAAGTACTCATCATACTCATATTGAGAGAGGAAAACTAAAGATTGTACAATGGTACATATACATACATATGTACACATACACTCATACTCAATAGTATTCTAGTTGTAGGTGATCTCCTTCTTCATCTTGTTGTCGCTATTAAAGTATTTACATACACACATACATATCTGCATTTTATCCAAAAAAAAAAAAATCCGAGGGGCATACAAATAGGCAGTAGATCTGCCCTTACGCAATTATTATTAGGGAAAGTAGTAAAAAAATTAAAATATAGGAAAAAAATAAAAAGCAACTTGAAACCAAAAGAAATGCTAATTGAGAATGAGAAATAAATTTTTTCTTTTTTTTTATTTTTAAAACAAAAAATAAATTAATCATTTCGAAAACGGATTCCACTTCAGTTTTGGGTTTGGGCTTAGCCTTGGCTTTGTGTGCAAAAATTATAATAAATATACTATCTAATTAATTGTTATATGTAAGCTTTATATAAATGATTTACTATCAACAAATTAAATTTAATGATTTTAAATAATCTGCGTAAAATAAACGCATTAAAACAGAAATGAAATACTTGAAAAATGATTAAAATCGCAAAGGACTCGGCAAGACATAACATAACATAATGTTATAATATAAAAATTGTTGCCCGTAAACAGAATTAATTTATTAGCTAAATATATAAATTAATTAGCTAAACTTGGTCTAATTTATGGTGTATGTTTCATTGATAATAAATACTATGCCTAAAAATTAACACGCTGTGTTTCAATCGAAGGCCAGCAAAATCTATGTTCGTATCGTATCTAAATTTCGACAGAAATTAACTAGCTAATTTATAGCCTAGTTAGTCATAACTTTCCAAATAAATACGTGTGTATGGTATGTGTCCGTATGTACGTATGTACCTATGTAGTCAAATGGGCTGATTATACGCTGATAGTGTATATACAGTATGTGCGTATCTGTGATAAATAAAAATAAAACAAAGACAAGAGGAAGAAAATGAAATGCGTATGTATGTGCTCCAGTTTTCAAGTCGTTTGATCTGTTTACGAAATGCTCTTTATTTTGAAGGGTATCCCACAGATACACACATCTGAATATACAGTATATATCTATATCTATGTGTGTGTGTGTGTATGTGCATGGGCATGTATGCATGTATGTACCATATATGTTAAAATAAAAGTTAATTTGCATACAGTACATACGAGACAAATTCGTATATACATACATACATACATTCATACATACATACATACATATATGCACATACAAATTTATTTACGCATATGTATGTATGTACATATACAGCAATAATCTATTTAATTTATATAAAAACAATGAAAACTAAAGAAAGAAATTTGGCATCAGTGCATCAAATATTTAATACACTTGAAATCAAATTTATTCCTATTTTGGATATATACCATATTTACGATATGTATACATATATATATATAAATTCGATTCATTTAATTTCGATAAATAATAGTATGTACAATA
The DNA here is from genome assembly GCA_037075045.1 of Mulgravea parasiatica. Lineage (NCBI taxonomy): Eukaryota > Metazoa > Arthropoda > Insecta > Diptera > Drosophilidae > Mulgravea > Mulgravea parasiatica. The sequence goes on from JBAMCR010000135.1 coordinate 48,621, forward strand.
TATATACTTATTTAATGTATGTATTTTGTTCTCATTCAATTGGCGCTCTGTTGTCAATTTTCATTCATATAGCTTCTGGTGGACAGATGGACAGCCATCTGCATATATGTATATGCAATAGACAATAGGCAGATGGACAGTGTATCATTAACCGTTATCGAGATGCGCAACATATTTTATGACTGAATTGTGATACCCTCAAAAGATGTGAAGAGTATTTTAAACCTATGTTTGTGTTTGTTTTTACGTGTTTGCGCTTGCGTTTGTTTGTATGTATTTGCAAGTGTGTGTATATGTGTGTGTATAGGTGTGTGGTTGTGTGTGCAGTTTACTGGCTGCGGTAAAACTTCCGTGTTTGATAAGCGCCAGCGCCAGCGTTGACGTTGACGTTGATGTTGACGTTGATGTTGACGTTGACGTTGATGTCGTCACAGCGAAGACTTGCCTACATTCAATAGCTACATACAAGCGCACACAGACAGGCACTATAGAAATATGTGCATATGTATGTACTCATACATACATGTATCTACATACATACATACAAACACATGCTTAAGCTGAGCAAAAGCTATGAGCCTCTGTGAGTTTGTAGTTCCTCGGTGTGAGCATACCCCCCCCCCCCATCCTCCTTCCCCTCCAGCATGGTTGCTCATTCCAATTACCATTCCCGTTACTCTGCCCTACCTTGCCCTATCCAATCCTGCCCTGTCCCGTACCGCAAAAATTTCCTATTTGCTTTTCTAATTTGATTTGAAGCTTTGAGCTGCTTTGGCAAGCCACATAAGAAAAAGCAACAAGTGTTGACGAATATTGAATACTCTACAATTATTGTAGTTTGTATCTTTAAATGTTTCTGTATCTATATCTGTGGATCTGTATCTGTATCTATATCTGTGGATCTATATCTGTATCTATATCTGTTTCTGTGGATCTGCATCTGCGTCTGTATCTATATCTAAGTCGGAGGATCTGTATTTGTATCTACATCTTTTGGTCCGTATCTGTAAATGCATCTGTATCTGTATCTGTATTTTTTATAGCCTTAAACAATCTTCTAATGCATAACAAATAAATAATACCCTATGAAAAGTGTATACATACATATGTATGTGCGCATGTCTATACGTACTATGTACATGTATGTATATCAAAATCTACATACTTTCCAATACGTATTCGTATTCGTATTCGCACATGCGAGAACGTACTATAAAAACTTTCGGCAAGGTCAGTGATAGCCTCACTACGGTGCGAAGGGGCGTGTGTAATCTTGAGAGCAGAGGAGGAAGGGGCAGGGAAGGATGGGCAATAAAATTTACTTTATAAGCGACCAAATCGCCATTGTTGCGAATATAAATTTCATTTAATTGATATTATATATACCCTGTACTAATTACGTACTGCTTTAAGAGGAATGAACCTGGAAATTATTCGCTTGTCGATCAAAGAATTCAATATATATACTTGTACACATCCACAAACACATATACACATACACGTACTTAACTCATAATAAAAGAATTAATTTTTTTAATTAATCGAATCGAATTTGAATATTTATTCAAATGTAATATTTTCTATTTTTCTTTTGTTATTATTTAATTTCTCTATTCAATTATTAAATTATCTGACTATACATTCAATTTATTATAAAATTTTTGTTTTTTTTTTAACTTTTTATATTTTATATTTTAATATTGTTTTTTTTTTTTTAAATCCTATTATACACATTGTTAACCTATCTTTATGTTCGTCCGTCTTTGCGTCCGTCTGTCTAAACTTATATGTAAATATATGTGATCGAATAGAGGGTATCTGCTGGTCATATATTCGAGTGGAACCAAATTGATTTTGTTAGTTTCTGTTTTTAAATTTATTTGTATTTATTTATTTTACTTTTTTGGAATTTTTTTTCGTTGTATTCTTAATTTTATTTTCATGGACGTTGATTACGCAAACGTTAGGTTCAGCTGGTGTGTTTCGGGTACGCACAGGGCCAACTGCCACGCCCACTGATAACAGCTGGCGCCACCTATTGTCAGAAGCAGTGCGGCAATGATATGGCATTCGCTAATAAAAAGAAAACTAAAGAGCTTTGTGTATCTTCTACTCCATATAAATTAGGTAAATGAATATGACGTGAGACTAAATCTATAAATACATTTATACACACATATATATATATATATATATATTGTATATACAATCAGGATTAAGTTTTGATATTTTTTGTATTATACAAGGCTTTCCTTAGGGTATCTTGCAGTTGAGCTGGCTTGACTCGCTACTAATATTAATAGTTATTTCTGTATAAACATTAATTATTATATTATATTTATGTATGTATATATTTTGTATTTGCAATTTTTGTTGTTTTTATTTTTATTTTTTGGTTAAGGGAGGCGTTCAGCTAATTGTCGCTGTCTATGACAGCTGATAAGATACAAAACGCCCCCCTTTCCCTAGCCTTCTCACGCTCGCTCTAGCGCTCTCCCTCTCCACTCTCACAAGCAAAGGAAGCTAAATTAACTGTATGAATTCATTGTATGGTTTTTTGGTCGATTTTTTATGTTATTTTTTTTTTGTTTTATTTAATTTTTTTTTTTGCGGAACTGCGTAACTGAAAGATACGGCAGGTAGCTAAGGTTAGCTATTTAGGAAAGATTCTTGGAATTTGTTCAACGCTTCAATTCTCAAATAGATGAATGGTTATGGGTATATACCCATACCGTGTGTATGTATCTACATGAGCTAGGGTATGGGAATAAGTGTATAAATACAAATACAAATGACTGAGATATGGGATCGGTGAGTGACAACAATTATGTGGCATGACACTGACAAAATGCGATCGATGGCAAGAAAGAACTGCTCATATCAATGCCTTGATGAGTTGGCCAACTATTGATACAGTAGATACCAAAATGTTCAATATATATACATACATACATACATACACACAATACAAATATACAAAAGTGTATGTACATAAATCAAGACTTCCGTATAAGCAGTCAGCGAAGCTGTTAAAACAATATCATTACGTGACCAAAAAAACAAAAAGCAACCAGAGCAAAGTTCCATAGATCTTTATTAGCTTTTGGCTTTAACTATTGTACGTACGTACATATATATATCTTTATGATTCTCCAGCAGTATACATACATTCTTAAGATATACAGATGATACACGATTTTATACTTACTATATATTTTCAATCGGGGCTGATCAAAAATAATGCCAAAAGTTTCACATAAAATTTAATATTAAAAATTAAATTTTAATAAAAATAATAATTTTTATTTATTAATTATTATATTATTAATATTATATAAAACAATTACAAAATACAAATAATAAATATAAAACATAAAAAATTTGCCACAAATTATAAATATAAAACATTTTTTTTAAATAAATATTTAATGCAAAAATGAAATTGAATAAGGTGCGTTTCATAATCATAAAACACTTTATAGTTTTGCCAAATTTAGATATACATAATGTTAATCATACTATTAATTAATAATTGTCGAGTATAAAATCTATTATGTGAAAAATGCATTAAAATTAAAAATACAAAAGAGAGAATAAAATGAAAGTTAAAAAACATTTAATATAAAGAATAAAAATTATATATTTGTTACTAAACTACAATAAAAAATATTCTCAAAAATTTAATAAACTTGTTCAAACAAATGAATAAATAATAAAGTAATGACAGTTGTCTTGTTCAAGTATTTAATATACAAATGTATAAATAAATGTTTATAATTTGAACAATTTAATACAATAAATATAGTTGGGTTTAAAATTTTATCCTAGTTTCAATTAAAATCGATCATTCCAGAGTTTTTTTTTTTTTTTTTTTTTTTTGGTATTTGTATGTCTCTATACATACACCCGTACATAACTAGGTCATCATAGTTGGGAGCGCTGACCCA